>JAAAKG020133971.1:0-13994 GCA_010014905.2 Druon quercuslanigerum | reverse complement strand
TAAAGTAAATATCTATATATATATATATATATATATATATATATATATATATATATATATATATGTATTTATTTCTTTATTTATTCATAATTATACGATTTCTGAATAAATAAAATAAAACATGAGGTTTTTATTTCAACTGGAATAGTTAATTTTGGACTAAAAAGGTGAATTTTAAAAGGAGATTAATTTTCAAACAAACAGATTAATATTCTAACAACAAAGACGGGTTTCGGAAACAATACATAAGTTTCCAACTAAAGATGACCATTTTGCAACCAAATAGTTTCATTTCGATCTAAAAAAGATCAATTTTCAAACACAAACAGAATATTTACAATTTCACTTTAAACAAATAATTTTAACAAAACTGATGAATGTTCAACTGAAATTCTGACTCTCCAACTCGGATAGATTAACTTAATGTCAAAAAGATTAATTTTCAACCAAAAAAGACAAATTTTAATTAAAAAGTTGAATAGTTCCATTTTCAATACATAAAATTAATCTTCAACCAAAGAACTAAATTTTAAATTGAAAAAGTGGAATATTCAATTGGAATAGTTACATTTTCAATTCATCAAAAATTAACTTCAACAAAAAAACTCATTAAAAAAAACACTTCATAAACAAAAGACCTAGAGATATGGCTGAGACGAAGCCAGGGTTATTTTTAGTTTTTCGCCAGGACTATTAATGCATTTTTAATTTAAGGTACAATTTTCCAAGTAGCTAACTTCTGGGTCGTCTGCATAGTCGTGGCATGCACACTGGAAGGGCAAGGGTACCCATGTAGCCATCGAGGAAAAGGCACACTCCCTCCAAACACCTTTATGTCTTAGTCTCAGTCATTGCGGGCGAATTTTTGATTACCCCGACTTAGATATAAACCTCTTCAATATTTATATTGCATAAAACGAGCATTTTCCGAAGAGATTCAAAATTTCCCAAAAACCTACTTAAATGTAATACAAATTTTCACATTATTAAAATTTTTTATTTATGATACTTTGGGGTTTTATTTAGTTAAAAATAAATGTTTGAACTGCAATTTATTAAAATATGGAGAATGCCTGGAAACATCGAGATTCACCAACATCCGTTTGACAAGAAACTACTTTGTGTAAATCTCAAATATTCGATTTCTTTCAAAATCCTATCTTCCTATAATTAGCCAAAAATTATTACCGAGAATACTGTTCATAAAGAATAACAGTCTATTTACAATAAAAACCAAGTCACTTTCTAAAAAATTCAAAATTGGCTGTTATTGTATCTGTGTAAAATCTAAATTGCGCAGTTAAGAGATTAGAGTTTTCAACGGCAAAATCAGTTTTAATGATCAAAAATAATGAAACTAATATTTACCGCTTTGGTTTGTATGATATAAATGAAAATTGATTATAATTTGGTTTGGATATTCGAGAAATTGTTGACTTTTGTTAAAGTGTCACTTATTACTGCGCGACAGTTTTCGCACGCTGACAGCCATGATGGAATTTACGCGAAAGTCACTTTAGAGAGGACTTTACCGTTATTGCATTTTTTAATGTTGTACTTTATATAGAATCTCCGGAAAAATGTCTAATATTGTTAAATTATTTGTTATTTTATTGATACGATTGAATATGCATATAATTGGCAGTAGATACTTTTGAATTTCCAGTAATATACTAAATTATAGAATTAGGATATCTTGGGAACATTATTGGCATGTAAAATTGTGACATTAATGGGATATCCTGAGGGACAGGTGTCTCCTCTCGCCCCGAAGAGATTTTGAAAATGCGTAGAGGCTTCACCCACATTGCTTCTGTGTCCAATCACAGAGGTGTCCTTTCAGCCCTACCACGTTTTGTTGGAAAGGGTTAAGGGTTTAATCAAAATTATGTCTGTGACCAGTGACAGGAGTGCCTTCCCGCCTCCACGAGATATAAGAAAGAGGTGGGGTTTGACCAACATTATTGCTGTGACCAGTCTAGGAGTGCCTTTCCGCACCCACGAGAGGTTGGAAAGGGGTAGAGGTTTGACCAATATTATTTCTGTAACCAGTCACGGGGTGCCTTCCCTGAATTCAACGAACTTAATAAATACACACCCTTATCCTTGCTGACTTGCCTTATACCTTTCTGGAAATATGCGTTTTGAAAAAAAACCGCTAACAAAATTTTCAGTACCGGTATTTTTTTTTAACGGTACCAACAATTTTTGTTTACCGGTACCGAAATTGAATACGATTCGTTTACCGAAAGTTCGGTACAAGTAGCCAGATTTTTTCGGTGCAAATATATGGAGATCTGGAAAAGGGGCTTATTTTTACTGAAATTTCGGTACGTATAACTCCTTCATAATTAAAGTTAAAAGTTTACCCATTAACTTTTAAATAAACTTTTATGTTAAACATTCTACTGTTTTGTAGAAAAACCAACTTGTTTGCTTGAAAATTCAACAATTTGTTAGAAAAGTAAACTGTTTGATTGAAAATTAAACTTTCTTGTCAAAAAAAATATTTTTGGTAGTAAATTCAACTTTTTTATAGAAAATTTGCCTTTTTGGCTTTCAAATTAAATGATTTAGTTGAGAATTCATCGTTTTTGTTTCCAATTCTTCGTTTTTTAGAAAATTAATCTTCTTGTTCGAAAATTAATTTTTTTATATGAAAATTCATTTTTGCAGTTGAAAATTAATTTTTTAGTTGAAAATTTAACTATTCCACGTTTGGTTAAAACTTTATTCTGTATATTGGATAAGTTAGAAATTCGTCTTTTTCAACAGAACAGTAATCTTCTTACTCGAAAATTCATCTTTTATAAATTTGACAATTTAATTGAGAATCATTTTTTTTTTAGTTAATTTTATTTTTCTGAGTTATTATGTGGTAATTTAGAAATTTTATTTTTAGTAAAACTTTACCCTGTACATTGTTTTAGTTGAATATTTAAATTTTTTGCTTTAAAATTCAACTCTTTGCTAAAAATCTATACATTTTTTAAAAAATATGGCAAAAAGTTGTTTGCATCAAAATTCAACTAACTTGTTAAAAATTAACCTTTCATGGCTGAATATCACCTTTTGTGTTAAAAGGGCATCTTTTCCGATTTGAAAATCCACTTTTTCTAGAATTATCGGATTTTCTGGTTACAAAACTTATAGTTGTAAATTCGGGAAGGCACTCCTTTTACTAGTCACAGAAATAATTTTGATTAAACCCTTTACCACAAGGCGTGGTGGGGCTGGAAGGCGCCTCTGTGATTGGTCACAGAATCAATTTGTGTGAATCCTGTTTAAAATCTCGTGGGACGGGAGGGCACCCCTGTGATTAGTAAAGAAATAACGCTGTTCGAACCCCTAACCCTTTCAACATCACATGGGTAGCTGGAAGGCACTCCTGTGATTAGTCACATAAATAATTCTGGTCAAACCTCTAATCCTTTCTTATATCTCGTGGAGGCGGGAAGGCACTCCTGTCACTGGTCTTAGAAATAATTTTGATTAAACCCTTAACCCCTTTCCAACAACGCGTGGTGGGGCTGAAAGGACACCTCTGTAACTGGCCACAGAAACACTCTGGGTGAAGCATCTACGCCTTCCCAAAATTTCGCGGGGGCTCGAGGGCTCCCCTGTGATTGGTAACAAAAATAACGCTGTTTGAATCCCTAACCCTTTCAAAATCACGTGGGGAGCTGGAAGGCACCCCTGTGATTAGTCACAGAAATAATGCTGGTCAAACCCCTAGCCTTTTCTTATATCTCGTGGGCCCGAGAAGGTACTCCTGCCACTGGTCACAGAGAAATTTTTGAGTAAGTCTTGACCTCTTTCCAACAAGGCGTGGTGGGGTTGATTTGCTCCTCTGGGACTGCTCACATAAATAACCTTTGCTTAGGATTTTTAATCTGAGAAACAAACTAGAAATATGGCGGATATTGAGTATCAAACAGTAGCATTAAACAATTAAGAAACAAATTATTTTGTAATATCTTCTTCCGGCAGTCTAGGCTATATCCTTGAAATATGCTTTTTAAAAAAACCAGTAAAAAATTGCTGGTGACGGTAATTGTTTTTACTGGCACCGACAATTTTTTACCGGTACCCGTTTTGTATAGACAATAGGGGTATCGAAAAAAATTAATTTGTTTGCGCGAAGTTCTAATAGCAATGAAAACTTTCTTTTGGAAGTCAGAAACACTCCCCTAACGTTCCATAAAAAAAAGATATTACTAAAAATCACAACAAACGAAGCAGTTCTTCAAATTTAAACAGAAATTTTTTTGCGATTCAAATCATCAGTAAAAATAGTTCAAAGCAAGGCGATTTACACCAGTATAGCGATAATTCCATTAAAATAATTTTTACTTTCCCTAACTAACTATGAAGTTTCAAAAAATCGAAAAAAGTCGACTTTTTCGCTATTTTCTTAGATTCATGATCAATTTCTCGAGTATTTGATCATATAATGTGTGATATACATTAAACAGAATGTATTTGCAATATGTTGCAACAATAATATATAAGGATTATTGACATTAAAATAATTTGTATAGACTTTAATTACAGGAAAATATTTAAAAGTGATATATTGCTCTTTATTTGACAATAAAATTAATTTTCAGCATATAAATTTTTAGAAAAAATAGTTAGGAGCAAGTGGATTTGTACTTACATAGCAAACAATTATTCAGATATCTTTTACCTTACGTAAGTGACATTGACATTTCAAACTATGGAAAAAATCGACTTCTTGCTTTAAAAATGTAATTTCTGGGTTTAAACACTGTGTTAAATTTGTTGTAGAAAATTCATTATTTTCATTAAAAATTCTTCTGTTTGGTTGGAAAGAAAATGATTTTGTTGAAACTTTTCTTGTCGATTCATAATTTTAATTGAAAATTCATTGATTCCGTTCAAAATTCGACTATTCTGTTGGTAATTAAATTATTTTATTGAAAATTAAACTCAAATCTGCTGAAAAGGCGAAAAATCAGTAAAATTTCAAATATTTCTAATCAAAAAGAGACCAAAAACCGTGTTTTTTCGAAATTACCAAATTATCAAAAATTGCAAAAATAACGTGTTTTGTCCATATAATCAGATTTTCTGGGCGCATAGTAAATTTTGCATATAAAACATGTTTAGAAAGGTACCTGGAAAACGTTTTTTTTGTCTTGGAAAACTTGTAAAACTGCTGTATTTTTTGCGCAAAAACGCTAGACACCCTGGTTACGTGTTGAAATATTTTTCTTACATTCAGTATGTCATGAAAGTAGCTTTTATGAATACGAAAATCAGTTAATAATTATTTATCTGTATAATTTTACGAATTTTATTTTATTGTCTTGTTTGATACGAATAAATTATTTATCACGCACATTGTATAGACGAAATATTTGTCAATTTTTTATATTTCCCTTCATTTGGGACAGGTAAGCGGAGAAACGGCAACTCAATACAAATGCAAGGTTTCAATAAAAATGGTAAAAGATTGGCTGCCCATCACGTTGGTAAGTTTCTCTCTCTGACAGGTCAAAAATTTTACCAACAGAATACTACCGATTTTCGAGTATAAGGTTATATTTTAAATTGCCAGACAGCACTAGACTGTATTTCCGATTTTGCTAAAGATGTCGCTGCCGTCATTTTTGTGCTCAGCAAAACTTACTGTTTCGCCTTGCGAGTACATACCACATAGACTGTGCGAATTGATAAATTTATGCATCGAAATAGGAGAAGTCCCAGATAGTTGGACAAAAGCGATTATCGTACCAATATACAAAAGAAAAGGAGATAAAAGCAATCAGGGCCGGCAGAAGCTTTGTTGGGTGTATGGAGTGTTACATCCTGAAAACTATACATTTTCTGACGTAAGACTAAAATTAGGCGCCAACCTGCCTTATCCCACGGGGAACCTCTGCTGGTAACACCAATTATACACGCGCGCAATAACGGTTCTCTCTGAGTTTGAACCTAACTATATTAACTGTATTACGGCCGGTAATATAGAAACCACAAGATATATACAGTGTTACCAAAGAGGGATAATACCGCAGAGAATACCGATGCTTGATCATTTGAACAGTAATCGCCGATATTACCATTAAAGAATCACCATAATTATAACTATCATCGATACGAGTTTATTTATATTTCAGGTAGTTTAAAAATATAACAAGCTAAATCGAATTACATGAAGTATAAATACACACGCTTTATACATTAAGTAAGAATCTTTTAATTTTATACTTCAGTTAATTTTAATGAGTAACTCACTTAGTGGAAGAACCGATACGGCCAGACACACTGTAACCTAAAGTCTCTGACTCGAGGTATCACCTATGACTAAATTAATGATTACACTCCTAAAATGTAAAGAGAAGAGATATGCGATTGCCGATCACCGCGGACAGCAGCCGACGTTAGTCATCATATCTCATAGCAAGGCTCACGAGTATCAAATGACCGACAATCTCAGTAGACATAAACATTCTCCATTCGAAAAAATTGAAACCAGCACGTATTAAGTAAAAACATGCTATTACAGTTTTAACTTAAAACAAACCAAGCAATTCCGACAACTCAAAGATGTTGTGACAGTTTTACCGATACAAATGTTGTGACAATTTTACCGATACAGGAACGTGCTCGCATCCACAAATCTATGGGGACCAAGCACTATATAATAAGTCTTCAGTCTCAAGCAGTTATACTGTACACACCATCTACGTGAACGAACAAGTTCGACAAAATCGCGTAATTCAAAGTCTAATTTAAATCATTTACCGTGTTCGAGTCGAGTACTAAGTTCCGTCGGCTGAGACTTTCGGTCGTCGTTGATTGAGTCTTTCTCAAATAAAGTCCGCTGTGTTAACATTTGTGATAAGAACTCAAGTGTGGACTAGGCAGCTGTTTAGGGCCCTGTATCGCACTATTAATCGTGAATCGTGCTTGCGTATTAAGTTCACTGAATAAACATCCGGTAGGGTTTCGTCGCTGCCCTACAACAAAAACGGAGATACAATAACGCAACTCTCTCCCTCTCTCTCTCGCCTTTATCTTAAAGAAAAAAGTATAGGTAAGTTATTATTTGTTACTATACATCCATTCTGTGATTTTATAATAAATTTATTTTTCACCCGAACACCCTGCTTATTTTTGAATACTGTATATTAACACAGCTCCCATAGAGCTGACAAGTGACAGCGTACCCACAATTAAAATCAATTGTCAGGCTTTACCACCCAGACATAATCAGCACCCTGGTCTCTCTCTTACCAAATTTTTATACTACCCTCGCCTATTTGCTCGGGACGTGACAGCTGATTTGGTGGCAGCGGTGGGATGGTCACTTTCGTTTAAATTCAGCGTTTTTATTAACAAATTTAATTTCAGAATAATTTTAGGATAACTATTTTATCGGCACTTCATTAGTCGAGTATATATAACAATAGTGAGCAAAATGCAGAAAAAGGGTATAAACTAATTAATTCAGAAAATGAAAACCTTTTGTTAATGTAAATCATTTTATTCGGCCTTAATAAATTCCCAAATTCAACCGTGGCATAAAGACAAGCTACAATGCGCCACACCTTTTAATTGTGTCTATCATTCAGATTCGTAAGTGTCTAGAAAATACAAGATTAATTCAATTGTAAGAATCTCTCTTTCACGAACTGATGACTCGTGGATGGAAATCCTACAACAGAATTAATATTTTCAAATTTATCCAATTTTAACGACAAAAGAAAGTTTAAATCAAAAGCCTCAATTAATATACACAATCTACATCTTCCCGTTCGTTATTAAACGAATCAAGTGTGTCTAACCTTTACTGCCTCTGTCTACTCAACGAAGACAGTCGGTCGCAAAGTGATAGGTACGCGTTTCCGATCAGACCGTTTACCTACATTTCAGCAACGCGTTTAGTCAATTCATGATTAATAAAGATGCAGTAATGCATTATAGTAGTTAATACAATTTCCTATACCTGTTACAAGAAGCAGATAGGGGAATTTATATCAAATAACCTTTTGAGAAAACACATAGGTGAAATTGTTCAAATTGTTGTCGTCATGTCATAGCATTAGTTGCAGCAGTCTAACCAACAACGCTTTTTCTACTGAAAGATAAACGCAACCGTCAGTCAGTAACCAAGCGTGATTATTAGAGATGGGCGTAGATATCAAAAATATCGATATTAAGATTATCGACATTTAACAGCAGTAGTCGATACATAGTATCGATATATCGGAAAAAGTATCGATACTTCGATATATCGACAGTCTTTTCTACAAGCAAGCCAAGCCCAAGGCGGGCAGGTTTAAAGCTTTAGAAGCAAGCAAAATTGCTTTGGGTACTATTATTTTCTTTAATTAACTGACAAGATGAGGTCAAAAGCATTAATACAAACTCGAATAAGGAACGAATTAAATGTATTTCTTTTATATAAAAACAAAAACAATTGATAAAAAATTTGTTAATAAAACAAAAATATTGTTGTTAAAACAATTGTTAATAAACAATGAAACTAAACTTTGGCACTGTTTAACTAACCAATAGTCGACATTCAAAATCGAATATAATGTAAGCGAGAATATAAACACACAGTTGAACCGTGCACTCGTCGCTGGTTCGTCTGCTAGACCGATATATTGATAGAAAAATATCGATAGCTTGATGTATCGACCTAGTCAAGTATCGATATAAAATATCGAGGGTATCGAGTCAAAAGTATCGATACTACGATGTAACGAATCGGTATCGCCCATCCCTAGTGATTATAGTTAAATCTTGCACGTTAGTGACGCTAGAAGTGAGACCGTCTAGACATTGCCGTCTTTTTCTACTGAACGAACAAGGCAACTCGTGGGCAGTAATCTACGCGAATATAGTCAGACAATCCATTTGTTTTGCAACAAACATTATTTCATTTAAACTAATGCAAGCATAAATTCAATCTTTGAAACGAAAATTCCATTTCTATAATTATTCTATGAATTGAACATTCTGAACCTGTCCAACTATCCCTATTCATAGACACTCACTTGCATTTGAAAATAGACATCCCAAAGTAAACACAAACTTTTACAAAATGCCTAACGACTCAAATGAAACTCAATTCAGCGGCGATGTCAACCGTACACCTAATGAGGCCATGATGACATCCATGGCAGAATGTTTTGCTGTACAGCAAGGAGTTTTAAATATCCCCAGTTATGAAGGAAAAAATATGCTCGTAAGAGACTTCATTCAAGACATTATGAATAGTCAATCATCCGTGCCAGCTAATTGTGAAAAGCAATACTTTAAGGCAGTTATAGCTCGATTAAAAGGTGCGGCAACAGACTCTATTCGTGGAAAAATTTTATATCCGAGAATTATTTAATAAAACATTTAAAACAGCATTTTTCTACTCGAAAAACGGTTTTGACCATCAGGATGAATCGTGAAGAAAACGTGAATGCATTTTTTGATCGGATAACTCTTCTTAAATCAGGAGCCCGAGCAGCTCTTGAAAAAAATATCCAAATTTCGAACCAATATTGCTCCCATTAAATGACTGTGCTCTCGAAGCCTTTAAAAGAGGCCTGCCTGATAACATTTCGATGTTGGTAGAAGCACGTAATCCCGGGAATCTAGAGACAGCCTTGAAAGTTGCGCTCGAATACGAGGCTAGACATCAATTAAATCCTTACTAGACAACAATTTATTATCATGAACCCAGGTATCATTAACCTAGCTACTCAGATACTATATCACTCGGGCATAATGAAACATCCTTATTCACTGGGACGTTCCAATTATACTGTTGAAAACAAGCCACTATATTCAGGACAACATCAACCTCATTATTCATAGTCACAGGATCGTAATCCTAGCCCCTATGTCCGTTTTATGACAACTTCCTATAAACGCAAAAATCCGTATCACAGACGTTCTCATATACCTGAATTTCCAAATGGTGTAACTGAGGACAGTCCTTATTTGTCATCTAATGACTTTCCAAAACACGAGTATCCGTACACACACAATCCCTATTTTCCATTGAATCCGTTACAAAATACAGGATATCACAATACCTTCTATCAGATAAATCAGATTAATCCTCAGGCCTTTACAGACTTCTCACATGTAAACTCGCACCCCGCTCTACGAACAGACGCCGCGACGAGCGAGAAGATGAAAGAGCGTCGAATGAGCACAGATATCTAGAAGCGTCATACAAGAATACAATTTCTGATCAAATACGAACAAATTCCGATGCAAAAGTTAATTTAGTATTCCCAGCCGCAGAATTTTCATCTCCTGGATTCAATAAAATCAAAGCATCTTTTCTAGTTGACACCAGAGCCGACATTAATGTTATAAAATCAGATGCCTTAAACCTAGAATTACTGGTAAATAAAAATGAATCCATAGACATATCGGAATAAGCACAAACTAAAATTTCAACTATAGGCACAATAAAACTGCCCATCGAAAATTCCATGGTGAGTTTTTACGTTATCGTTTCAGATTTTCCTCTGACTACAGATGGAATTTTAGGAAGAAATTACCTCCGATAAGAAAAAGTTAAAATTTCATTTCGGAAAAATTCTAGTTACACATTCGAACCCGTTAAAACCTATTCCTTTGATCAATAAAGAAGCAAAATTTGCGCAGGATTAGATAATGGATATTAGAGATACGCGATCGAAACATAAATTTACTATAGAAGACACCAATGTCGTTGAACTAGATAGTGAAACGGAATTCGATCAAAAATTAAATTTAATTATGGCTCAGGATGAAAAGAAAACAAATGAACCTAAAACTCCGGAAGAATTACACGAAAGAACTAGTGAAGAAAATAAAAGTCTCAAGCTGTTATACTGTACACTCCATCTACGTGAACAAAGAAGTTCGACAATGTGGCGTACTTGAAAGTCAAATTTAAATCTGTTACTGTGTTCGAGTCGAGTACTAAGTCCAGTCGGCTGAAAATTTCGGTCGACGTTAATTAGGTGTTTCTCAAATAAAGTCCGCTGTGCTAACATTTGTGATAAGAACTCAAGTGTGGATGAGGGACCTGTTTAGGGCCCTGTATCGCACTATTAATCGTGAATCGTGCTTGTGCATTGAGTTCACTGAACAAACATCCGGTAGGGTTTCGTCGCTGCCCTACAACAACAACGGAGATACAGTCGACAACGCAACTCTCTCTCTCGCCTTTTTCTTAAAAAGAAAAGTATACGCAAGTTAATATTTTTAACTATTTATCCATTCTGTGATTTTATAATAAATTTATTGTTCACCTGATCACCCTTCTTATTTTTGAACTGTTACTATAGTAAACTTTTCGAAGTATACACAGACGCGTTTTTGTTTGGCGTTCGGCGTAAACGCAGCAACAGAACCTGCAAAATGATTTTTCAAAATATTATGCTAAAAAAATGTTTAAAGAAATTTTATGGGGAGGGGGGGGGGGTAATCGAATTCCTTGCCCGCTAAAATTGAAACAGTTCCGCCGGCTCTGACTGCAATAATTACAGAGGGATCAGCTTATTAGGTACCGTGAGTAAAATATACTCAAAAACACTTATTCGTAGGATAATGAAAATAACAGAAGAAAAGATTTGGGAAATCCAAAGTGTGTTTATGTCAGGATGGTCATGTACGGATCAAATATTTAGCTTAAGGTAAATCACAGAAAATAATTTAAGAGTAGAAAAAAAAGTTTTCTGTTTATTTGTTGACCTAGAAAAATCTGTAGACAAGGTAGATAGATGTAAACTTTGGATAGTCCTGAAAGAGTAAAGAGTAAATGGTTGGCTCCTACAAGCTATAAGAATAATATATACGGGTAGCAAATCAAGTGTAAGGGTAAATGGGAAATTGAGTGACTGTTTTGATATCATGCAAGGCGTTATACAAGGATGAGGTATGCCTTCATGACTGTTTATATTATTTATGGACAAGTGTTTAAGAATAGCTTTTTTCGGCGAAGAAAGTGTGGATCTTGAAACTGTAAAGGTACGTAAGTTAGCGCTCGCAGATGATAAAGTTGTTGTGGCAGAGTCAATCGAAGACTTGCAAAGAATGTTAAATAAACTGAATGCAAGCATGGAGAGCATGGTCCTCAAAATTAACGTAAATCAAAAAAAACATTGCATTGTGTTGTGCATCGCCGTTGTGGTGTCCTATAGCTCCATTTTCGGGTTGTCCCCTAAAATGGTTTGTGAAAGCGTCGCTAACCCGTCTTCCTCATATTGCATTTCCCCTTTACCATTTCTCACGTTGGCAAATTCTGTACTTTTAATTCCCTTCATTGCTTTATAAAGTAGTTTCTTTGCATCCTTCAAAGTCTTTTTTTATTTTCTTCTCGTTTTCTGCTTCTGCTTTTGCTTGCTCTAATTAGTCGCTTGAGTATTCTCTTTGCGCGTCTGTAATTATTTATTCGTCTATTTATTTTCTTATCGCTAAGACCTGTCCTGTTCAACGTTCTTCGGTATGCTACTTTGTTTGTTTTTCGGGCAGCCGCAATTTCATCATTTCACCATGCATCACCAGATATTCTGCCTACAACCGCGGTGCAACACACTTCTTTCGCACATCTAACAATGATATCCCGGAACACAGTGTATACGCCTTCTATATCTTTATTTCGTATAAGCGCTTCCCAAGCTTCCTTATCTATGCTTTCGACTATCTTATTTTGGAAATCTTTTCGCACATCCGGTTTCTGTAGGTTCTCAATTTTGATTCGCATTTGTTTTTCTTTCTATGTTCTCTTTTTTCTCCATCCCTGACATAAGTTAATTTTGGAGATCAGAAGGTAATGATCGGTATTGCATTCAGAATCAATTATACTGTGGCTATTTCCTTCAGACCGTGTGTACATGTGAATCATTTTATGCCAAAACCAAGTATTCGTGATAAACAGACCCTTTTCTAAGCATAAGCCAACTAATTTATCTCAGTTATAGTTTGTTCTTGGATCCCCAAAATTACCTCGTACTCTTTCTGTATCCTGATTTTAGGCTATCAACTGACGCGTAACATGCTATGATAAATAATCTTCTGATTCCTACTTTCATTCTAGCCCACAGCAATCTGGGAGTTACGAAACCGTGGTCTCCGAGATGCTGTTTCATTCTTTCATTCAGAATGAGACTTACTCCATGCCTACGATGTGTTTCACTATCTACTCCTGACCATATTTCAAATCCGCCTTTTAACAATCCGTTTTCTATGTCTCTACTTTCTCATCCCTTTTTCTTTATTTCAGGTACACATAGAATGTCTAGTTTCCTTATGTGCATAGTTTCTCGTATTTCTTTGAACTTGAGATCATTCACCCCCCTAGCATTCCATACACCCAGTTTCCATTCGTCGCCTGAAACTTGACCTTTACGTTTTCCGTGTGCATGCCATTTGTCAGTTAAAGTTTCAGTCCTTTCCGAGGCTATTTTATTGTTTGTATTATTCATTATTTAGATTATACGCCCAACTACCACCTTCATGCAATAAGTTTATTTTGCGAGTCGAAATCATATTCATGTTAAGTATCAAATCTTCATATGGTGGAAACTGTAGTTATAACGTCCGTCCCACTAAACTTCAGTTAATAAGCAAGGAATGGGAAGAAGGAGGGGGGTTGAAACGAGAGATTCGTATCGGATTAATGTTTTTAAACGGAGAAGATCACTAGTCTACAGCGATAATATAATAATAATAATAATAATAATAATAATAATAATAATAATAATAACCCTACCGTAGGTGTTCTCGCGCTGACGTCGCGGTAGGGTTTGAGCTTTCCTTTCTTGACTTCGACAGCTATGTTGGCGCTAGAATTGCTACTGACAGGGTTTCCCATGCGAGACAGGCAGCAAATTAAGAGGAAAGGGACTAAGTAGAGCACCAAAACTCATATATATGGAGAAGATTAAAAGTCTATATCGTCGTTGGTCGCTTCCTGAGGATCGTCGGGGCGCCCCTGGAGCCACCGCTGGGGGTGACAG
>JAAAKG020133970.1:0-13995 GCA_010014905.2 Druon quercuslanigerum | reverse complement strand
AAATAAAAAATTGGACAAAATTTTTTAAAAGTTTTACTACACCCTTTTTACTGGAATTTCCCCCCCCCCCCCCCTCTCCACACCCACTGGTCATTTTCCAGATATAGAAATTCCGTATTTTTATTTTATAAAGTTAATCGGTGCCCCCAGGCCTTTAAAATTAATATGGAGTTTTAAATTCGAAAAGCTCGATTTAAAAAAAAAAATGAAAAAAATAAGTACATCTTACAAACTTTTCGTGAATTAATGTATAGTCACCTCTCATGGAGTATTCAGGAAATAATTTTCATGCAATAAATTTTAATTTTGAAGCGGACAAGTTACTTTTTTTCTTTCCAGAAAATTACAAAAAAAGACGCAAAATAGCAGTTTTCAATCAAGTTATTGCTAAAGACGATACTTTTTCCATTTTTTTTCAAAACACACATTATGTTTGCTCTACAGCCGACGAATTTCCAAGTGTTTCTTGGTTTATTAAAAAAAATTAAACATTTATTACTGGTATAAACTTTTTTTATCCCTGTTAATAAATTAAATTAATAAATTTCAAAAATCCTTGGACACGGATTGAAGTAGAAAAAAATTACTGAATTTCTTTTTCCGGAACACGCGCACATTCAGGGGGAAGCGAAAGTAACAAATAAATCGAAAGGTAAATTTTGGACCATTCTATCGGCCAATGATCTCTACTTTAATCCCAATTGAAATAAAATCGATTAAATTTAATTTAAGCTAAATGTTTTATTTTTTTATATCGTAATTTTATTTATACACTTTATTAAAATCCCCCAGTGTTTTGATGTCATCCGGAACAAAACAGTGTGTAAATGACTTAACAAAATATTCGGCGCCATCCGGAATCACAGTTTCATTATGAGAGTCAGCATATTTTGCAGGTAAAGATTTTTATAAGTTGATACAAAAATGTGATTCGTACATCCCGTAAAAAACAGAAAATAATCGAAATTGACATTATTTTTTAATTCAAAAGAATTTCAGATAAAATTCAAGAAATTGTTCACTTTAACTATAAGGTTTTGCATTATACAAATTTGTTTTTAATATGTGATAACATATAATAAATAAACATAAAAATTTTAAACTAATTAATCATAGTTTTTTTGGACCTGCAAAGAAATAACGAGTTTAAAAACCAGATATTTTAGATGAAAATTCAAAAAGTGAGCGCAAAAATTCCATTTTGCATTTAAACTATGTAAGATGCGATAAAAATGAATGAAATAAAATAGAGCGCCCTGGCATGAGCTATAAAAAAATAAAAAGACAAAAGTTTTAATTGTAAGAAATAACCTTCAAAATTACAAAAATTAAATTTCTCGAAAAACATCACAAGGTTAGAAATAAGATTAAAAATTTTGTATATAAATTTTAGAAAGAATAACACAAGACACGAACATAATTAAAACACAAAAAATTTTTAATCAAAAATGTCTACAAGATTGTTATAAACTCTGGTTATAAAAATATATTAAATGTAAAAAATAGACCTTTTGAAAAAGGGACTAAAGATACAATAACATTTTATTAAACAACTTTTTTTGCCTGAATTACATCTACGTTGAATAATAAAAAATTAAATTTATAAAAAAACAATAGAAGTTGCAATAAATAAGAAAATAAAAGTAATTTTGTTTCAATACTAATGCATATTATGAATGGTAATAACATAAATTTATTGAAATTATATACATTCTGCAGAGTGCCTAAGAATGAAATTTAGAGAAAAATAATTTAAAAAAATAATAAAATAATTATTAAAAAGGAGATTTTTACTTTATTTTGCAATATCTGAATAAACGGCCACAGACCGAGTTTTTTTACCTGTAAAATTCCCATAAATGACCGAAAAGTATATACAGTTTTAAATTGAATTTTGGTAAATTTAAAATAAGTTACTATAAATTACATGTAATGTGTGCATAAACTACAAAAAATTAATTTTCTGAAAACTTATAGAAATGTTTAAAATTAAATACTGGGTAACTTACGATAATTTATCATATTTATCCGTAAAATTGCCAAACATTTCCATTATTTTCTTGAAACTTATGAACATTTTTATATTTTATTTTTATGACTTTATGCTAAGTTACCTCAAATTACTTGCAATATTGTTTCAGTTTCTGAAAAGTTTTAGAAATTTCCGAAAATTTACAAAAATGTTTAAAATTGAATTTTGGCTAATTTATGGCAAGTTAAAATATTTACCTCTAAAATTACCATACTGACGCAAAATTTCCATAAATTTCCAGAAAAATATTGATATTTTAAAACGAAATTTTGGACAATTTATGTTAAGTGACTGAAAATGTCCATGAATTTCCGAAAAATTATAAATTAAAAAAAAAAATTTTGACAAAAACTCAGCCACTTAATTTTAATTTACAAGAAAAAGTTTGCAACAAATAGTTTAATTATAACCAAAGAAATGAAGTTTGGATACAAGAAGGCTTTCTTACCAGAAAATTATATAATTTCAAATAAAATGTATGGCTATGTAACCAAGTGGTTAAATCTTATACTAAAACAAATTTCTAATTCTTGTGGAGCATTTAAAGTTCTTGTTAGAGAAATGTCTTTCCAGTAATTATCTTATTCATCATAGAAGAATAAAAAAATATAGTTATAGATCGCTTCTTAATTTGAAATAGATCCTCAGAATAACATAGCCGAATTTCATAACAGATCTTAATTAAGAAAGTTGAATTCTTATTTTTTGCTTTAAATCAAAACTTCTGATTACCTTTTTCTTACCATTTTTAATCATTTTTTGCCAAAAAAATCGCATTATTTCTTCATCCGTTACACAAAAATTCTAATTTTGGATTTAGAAATTACTGTGGATGCATTTTCAAATCATTATTTAACATTAATAATAAATCTAAATAATAATAAAATTCAAAATCAGCGCGCTAACTGTGACCAATCGGCTTGTCAGCCGATTGACCGATTGAATCGTTTATTAATGTTGGCGCACAAAATTTAATTTTTATAACAATTCAAAATCTGTTGACAATAAGGAAACCTATTTTTAATAACTTTTTTCTTTTGGAATAATTAATGCTATACGAATCGGTGCATTTTACATTTTTTATCGAATTTTTCATTTAACTATTTTCCAAAACTCTATATACGAATGCACTTAAATGTACATTTCTATATTTTTTCTTAGAGTAATAAATATTGTATGTAGTAATATAATAATATTTACTATTATTTTTGTTATTTTATAAAATGTATTTTTATAAGATGGATTTTAATTTTTATAAACTAATGAGGTCTGGTTTCGACGATCGAAACATGCTTTATTAACACCACAATAAACAAAACTACAGCCAGTACACAAGAACCACAAGATTAAAATTTTATAATTATTTTATCTGGCGAAAACCCTAACACTGATTTATCAAAATACAAGAACATTTTTAAATTTTGAAAAGGCAGTAATAATTTTGATTAAGAAAAATTATTTCTAAAGAAATAAATAATTATCAAAATGTTTTTATATTAGTGAAAATTCAAAAAAAGAGACTTTGGTAGAGATGGAATTAGTGGGCTGTAAGACTACCCACGGTAGCTGGTGGGGAGGCTGAAGCGTGAGGGACATAGGGGTCAAAAGGACCTCGGCCTGCATGGGTACAGATATGGATGTTAGGATCCCTATAAACAGACTCTCCAGGGTGGATGGGCTCTCCTGGTATACATGATTGTAGTATGATAGAAGGGTGAAAGAGCCTAGCTGACACGGGCCTTTTGGACCGCTGGGTCGAGGTCCCTCCCGGGCTGATTCCAGTTCTTGGAATCAGCTCGGGACTGACCTGTGGTCCGCATAGCGAACAAGAAACAGCCCTCCATTGGTATGGTAGCCTACGAAAGGATATTCATTTAGTGTTCCGCTCAATGTAACCACCCCCACAAGACATGAGTATGGAGTGAGCACATTGCACCTGGGGGTCACAAAGGTGTTTTAACGACCACTCGGAACACCGGACGACCTCCCCGAGTAATTAGTCTTACCTCCTTAAGCAAGGCTCTCCATGGGCGGACCTTTTCTTTCCCAAGCTGCTAGTAGGAACAAAAATGGATCACGTTAAATCTATCGTAAAAGAAAAAGGAGAAAGTGATGTCGCGAGAGGGGAGAGGAATTGGTCCTAATGGGTCTAACATAACCCAGACGGCGACTCTGCCACCAGATCTCCTAAGAGATAAGGGAGTGACGGTCCCTCTGAGTGAGGCTTTGGAAACGGGTACAGTTAATCAGTCCCCCAATAACAAATGTCTCAACGGTTTCCAGAAAACAAGACTGAAGAGTCAAGCGCAGGAGGCTAGTATAGCAGCTGCGGTATCTGGTACACCGGCAACTACAGTGCCGATAACCAGCACTGAGGCTAAGAAGCTTCTGACAGTGCTGGTGACGGATGCGAGCTACCCGGACTCGTTGCTCACCACAGTGCAGTTTACGCTTTTCAGGGATGCTTTCTGGAGGGCGCGGCTTGGCTGCACAAAGTTGTGTTCGAGACAAAGCCTTAAGAAGGGATTTGCTCGAGAAGATGTTAAAAGCTATGGTGTGGTTCCCGGGCCCCTTCACTTAAGACAGAGTCCTGGCGAATTGTTAGGCACGATAGGCCTCAGGAAGAGGACAGAGCGGGAAAAGAAACCAAACACCTCTTTGTTGTGCAAAGCCCTGAGTATCAGGCGAGGGCTTTTGCGGTCCTTAATTAAAGTCCTACCACGTTGGGCAGGCCAACTTTAAGGTTGCAAGCCAGGTGCAGGAGGGGTCGTCTTACAGTGAGGTCGAGAGCAGACCTGAAAGACTGCCGAGACTTTCACGAAAGCCACAAAATCTACTTATGAAAGTAGCTGTCAACATTCAAGAGTTGGATAGGCTGGGGAGACACACTGGTGGAATAGGATACTCGAAGAGCTTCGCAGGGAAACCAGAGAGAAGTTCACACGTGCCAATGAGGTATGAATACAGGAGTTCAATACGTATGGAAAAGCATGGAAGCGGGACCAACTTTTGCACAGATATCGGGAAAGGAGCAGAGGCGGCTAGACTGGATAAGCTGCTTTCTCGAAATCCGGACGCTATTCTCGGCTCTCTAAAATTGCCTGGCGGGGGATCCTCAGAGTCGGACAAGAACACCTTGGCTCATTTTATCAAGGCACATTTTTCGAGCTTCAGAAAATTATGAGAAGAGATAAGGACACCTCTCAGGCAATTAAATTCACCTGTGGGCTAAAGGCTACAAGTGAATTTAGTCTACTCTGTTGACTGTGCGGAGAGGATAGTGAGACGTCTTCTCATATCCTATGTCACTCCTCTATGATTGCGGTGAAATGTTTACGATTTGAACTTAAAATACGCGTCCCAGCCTGAAGCGGTTCTCAGCAGATTCGAAATGAATATAATTTAGGCGAAAAATGTTGTTAAATAAAATTCACCAAGGATTAAACTTTTTTATTTATAATGTTGTTTCTTACAAATAAAACAAAAACTTCTTGTCTCAAAAAAGTTATTGATAACAAATTTGTAGATCTGTTTAAGGTGCATAATATTTTTCTATTTACATCTTGTCGTATCATGCATAGTTTCACCACAAAATGGAATTTTTTTTCATTGTTTATTGCGCAATATAAATTTGAATTTTCGATTATCCTAAAAAATTCGAAAAGTTGTTATGACAATCTTTTAGGGTGTTCAGAATGCAATGTTTTTAATCCTCTAACATTTTTTAAAACCTGAACAAAAATTAAAGAAAAAATTTAATTTAACCGAAAAGATTACTTTTCCAACAAAGGATAAATTTTGTAATTAAAAAAAACAAATTGTCTGTTCAAAAATATGTAAATTTAACAAAAGAGTTAAGCTTTTGACTAATAAATATTAATTTCCAACCGAATTCTGTAATTTCTAACAAATTGGTAGAATTTATAATCAACTGATATAATTCTGAAAAAATACAAACGCAGAAGAAGAAAAAACACAAAAAAATTTGTGTACGCCTAGAGCATAACAAATGTGAGCGCAGAACATTTTTAAAGTACCATCAAAATGCGTGTATGTGTGTGTTGAAAAATATGTAGCTGAGCTTAAAAGATATTTCGGGCATAAAAATACTTGAGAAAAAATTTAAAGCAATTCTTAGATAGAGATTTTGAATTATTATTTTAAATACCTTTAAAATTTGTGACTGACAGAAAACTGCATTGAAATTAGTGACAACTTAAAACAAAAACTAAATAAAAGATTCTGCTTTATTTTGCTTATATAAATTATATTTTTTAGATCATTTTTAATAATATATTTTAAACATCCTTGCCTAATGCAACTTGACTTAGCTGAATAACTTTCATATATTTTTCATACTTAACATATATTGGAATCAAAAATGATATTTAAGTGATAAGTAAGTAACTATTATTTAGTAAACTTTTTACTTTTATCTTCTCAAGTAAAAACAATAAGTACTTGACAATATTGACAATTATTGACTAATTTTTTTATTTTAACATGACTTATTATTTCAAACGCTATTTTCATGAAATTCGTTTCTGTATTATCTAAATCTAGGATTTTTAACTTTATTATTTATAATAAATCTCTATTTTTCATCAATCATTCAGTCAATTTTGGGTTTCGAAACATTTTAAATTAATTTTTGTAAGCAATTCTTTGCATCGTGAATGAAGTAAGCCAAAATATGGAAGTTGTAAAAATATTTCTTATTGGTCTAGTTTTGAGCAATAATTTATAAATATCGTATTATAATCCCGGATGCATGCCTTTGCCGATTTACAAGTTAAATTTTTTTCCCAGATTCACTGAATAAAGTTTAAAATAAACATATCAACATATGACAAAATTCTAATGCTTTTTAACCTTGGTTAAACAGTTAGAAGGCAATGACTTTAAATTATGGCTGGGTACGTGAGGTTTACAATTTCACACTATGACCTTGTTGGTTCAGGAGATATGAGAATGATACACCATTACGTTATTTTTACAGACTTTTCAAATTGTCAAGTTTTCTGTTTTAAAAATCTTTATTTTTTAATTGTTGTTTACAGTCCTAAATAAAAATGATTCATTTGCATCAAAAAATTAGTTTCATTCCGCTACGAATTGGCTAATATCTAAGCAAATTAAA
Organism: Druon quercuslanigerum; assembly: GCA_010014905.2. NCBI lineage: Eukaryota > Metazoa > Arthropoda > Insecta > Hymenoptera > Cynipidae > Druon > Druon quercuslanigerum. The sequence goes on along the minus strand of JAAAKG020133970.1, from coordinate 6,823 downwards.
TTATTATTTTTTTACATAGCTTTGGCGGCTCACTTTTTGCTAAAGAAAAAAAGCAAACAATTATCATAAAAAATTGCTAAATAATTGAAATTTCCCGGGGAAAATATAGAAAATATACAACCGAAAAAGTTTTGGAAATCGAAAACAGAATTCTGTAGAAAAGAAGGGCATGAGGGTCTTGAACATGCATAATTAACCAATAAATTATTCCAATTTCTTTCATAATAATCCATTAGAGTCTGAAGATTTTAAAATTTGTTTAGATTTCTCAACTTCATTCAGTCAGAAGAAACTACTTTTAAGATGAAAACAGACAAGGTCACGTTAAGAATTTCTCAATATGATCTTCTTAATGTTTCAACAGACTTAAAAATACCACGATACCGCTTCATTTTAATAAATTATTCTATTTCTCACGTTTTCTATGTCATTAACTTTCGACAAATTATTATATACAGTTCTTAATTATATTTTTTTTAACAAGCAATTATTTTTTCATGATTTCAGCCCATATTAGATATCGAATAAAGGAAGCTTGTTTTACCCTAATTTTAACGGTAATCTATGGTAACTTCCCGCACATTGACCAAAATGCAAATTTCCGTCATTTATAATAATTTTACAGGTAAATATGATAATTTATCACAAATTACCCGAAATCTACACATTCTGTTCTCTTCCTTCTCCCAATACCGTTCTGTATTTATATGTTTTGCCTTAGGGGACACGGTCCCAAGGCTTCAATAAACTCTAAACTAAACTAAACTAAACTAATACCTCCCTTACCTCGTTTCCCAATCTATATCTTGCTATTCTGGTCCATCTTCTCTCTCTCCATGCCCTCTCTGAATACTTTGGTAAACTTTCCTTTTTTATCATCTTATATCATTTATTGTATTTTGATTCGTCAATCATCCCCCATGTTTCTTTACTTGCGTTTCCCTGTAGTTTTTTCCAATTCTTCATAGTTTACTCCAGTCCCGTCTTCCATGTCTCTAGCATTCAAGAACTCCGTTCTTTCTTCTACCTATTTTGTTAATTCTATCGCCCTTCCTCTCATCTCTTCTACCTCCATCAAACACTTTCTCCCCAACTCCCCTCCCTCTCCCTGCCTCAACTTTGTCTCAAATTTTCATAGACTCTTTCCCTCTCTAATACTTGATTTATCCCTTTCCGCTTCTTCTCTCACCATATATCCTGGCGTACTTCAATCTACCCCTAATGTCCACCTTATATATCTTCCTTGCAAACTCTCAATATCTTTTCTTTCTTCTCATCCCTGTTTTTTCTTCTCCATTTGTTTAAACTTTTTTTTCCGATTCCCAATATCTGCTGCATTACCCTCGCTGCTGTTTTATCCTTTCTATTATAGAAACTCTATGATCTCCATTCATTTTCACAATATATCCTAAATATTTAAACTCCTTCACTTCTTCTATCTTTATTCCCTTCCATCTCCTCGTCCATTATTTTTGTCTCCTTCCTCCTTTTCCAAACCTCATTATCTTTGTCTTTTCTACATTTAAATTCAGCTTTTTCTCATCCAAGTATTTCTCTTGTCCTGTAATTAAGCCCGTTATCCCTTCCTCATCCTCTGCCATCAGCACTATGGCGTCTGCGTATGCCTGTGTATATATCTTTTTCTTCCCTATCCTAACTCCTTCCCAACCTTTTCTCCTAATTTTTTCTTTTAAGTCTGATATTAATATATTAACAAAAAAGGGCCCAGAGGACATCCTTGCCTCACTTTCCCACTAAGCAGAAACTATCTCCTACTTGATCCCTTACATTTACCCTGCTTTTTGTTTTTCTAAAAATTTTCCACACTTTATTAATCACTCTCTTACACCGTTTTTTACCATAACTTTTTCTATTTCACCTCGGTCTAATAAGTCAAACGCTGCCTTTAAGTCCACGAACATTGCTATCATTGCCCTTATTCTCTTTTAATCCTCCTATTTACTTGATAGTGTAGAACATATAAGTTTGCAATTACCCCCATTCCGTTTCTAAACCCTGTCTGACTCGGTAGTCTGATCTTTAACCTCCTCTCCTTTGCCTTTCTTTAATATTGGTGTCACTACTCCTTCTTTCCTTAAATCTGGCCACCCCTATTCTCTCCATACTCGATTGCACATTATCCATGCCTATTCTTCTAGTTCTGTACCTCCATATTCCGTTTGAGATTAACCATCCGAACTCCTCCAACCTCTTTAACAGTTTCTTTTCCTCCTTATTCAGTACTTTATTATTTGATTTTCTTCCTTCCTGTTCTCCCCATTCCCTTCCTTCTCTATCTCCTGTTCTTGCATTGCAATCCTCACCTAGTAAAAGTCCAATATCTTTATTTTCTTCCATCATTTCTTTTAACTCCTCTGCTTTCTCCTGCGCATCTCCGTTCACATTAACCCCCACTATCTTCCACTTCTCTCCTCCCATTTTTTCCTCTTCTACTATCAATTTTTCTTTTTGTTCTTTTCTCTCTTTATTCTCTTTCTCTATTATATATTCATTTCTCACTTTCATTACCATTCCTCTCATGGCTCTTCTCATTACTCTTTCCGATCCATTTTCATCTATTTATGTCTCCATCATTATTGCAACATTCCATTGTGTCAAATTTCTTATAATTTCCCTATCCTTTCTCTCCACTCCTGCTAAATTCCAGTTACATATCCTCCATTCTTCCCTACATTCGTTTTTTGTCTCTTTTTGCCTCTTACTATTGCTTATTTCCCTACCTCTTGTTCCTTTCTCTCCTAGTTTCCCTGCTCCTTATTTCTTACTAACTTTTCTCTTTCTTTATTGCAATCCCACCATACTCCGTCTGTCTGTATCTTCCCATATTTAAACCATTTTCTTCTTCCCTTTTTTCTTTCTTCTTCCGCTATTTTCCCTGTAAAAAATGTCAAACCAATCTAACCTCAACTTTCACACAAATCTGTCTCAATCCTCCAAAATATCATCCCCTTTACAATTTCCCAATACCTCAAACAATCTCTTTCATCCAAAACGTTCTATACACTTTCACAATTTACTAATCTCAAATTTCACCACAGTTATCGAAAAAACTCAGCATCCGCAGTTCCCGCTACTTTACACTTTCATGTCGGAAACGGAAGTCTTTGTGATAATTTTACAGATAAATATGATAAATTATCACAAATTACTGATTTATTCAGATGAAAATTTTTTTGTGTTTACATAAATATTTATTTCTTCAGTTGCAGAAAATAGTTATTTTGATTTCTAGAAATAAATTATTCGTAAAAAATTAACATTATTAACAACAAAGTAATTTTTTTTAATCAAAAATTTCATAATTTGCCGTCGTTAGTTGCAATTGAATACTTCTTTAGATTAAAGAAATATTTTATTAAATTAAATATCCATGTTATCCATGTTAACTACTTTACTGCATTCGCGCATGTTCCGGCCCAAAGTAATATTTTTTTGAATCAATGAGATATTTCGTGTTTTAAATATTCAAAAATATTCTGTAGGGAAATAGTTTTTAGAGTCTATAAAATATTAGCTTGAATGTAAAATATATTTCTTTCCATGAATTCCCACTTCCCTTATTTCAAAGAAAAATTTATTCCAAATTATGACACATTTTTTTAGAACAATGAGTGATTCGTGTGGCGTTACATGCATATTTTTTGTCTAAAATGTATTCAAATGATATAAAACTGTTCTATGATCAGTTTTACATTATTATTTTGACATTTAAAGTGCCGATTTTCAAATATTTTAATTTTTGGTTTAGATTGGGAGAGATGATCGGAAAAAATTTTTGCCATAAATTTTTCATAGAATTTAATGGTCATCCTGAAATATTTTACAATATATGCATATATTATTTTTTTATCTCAAACTGACGATTTTTCAACACTAGAAAAGGTCTAACATTAATATTATGATAAAATAATATCTAATAACATGAAAATAATTGTATTAATTAATAAAGTAAAAGCGTATTTTCCTTTACACTTTTAAGAAACATAAAGTTTACCCTCAATTTCTGAGATGTCGACTACACTCAGAAAACTGTTTGTTTGAATCAAACCTTGTTTGACGTCATATCAAACAAATGTTTTTGTTTTTCTTTATTAATCAGGTCAGACATTCCGAAAAGGGTGTGTTTGCCTGCGTGAAATATAAATAGAAAATTTTTATCTTTGAATAATAAATATCAAGCTCAATTCTATGTTAAGTAAAACTAAAGGCAAGATCTCATTATCCTTTCTCAAAAGGCCTTTTAAAATTGAAAAAATGTTAGCTATCATATCAATTTTAGGATTACAATTCTTCATAAAATAGATTTCATCGTAAAACATTGGATATAGTATTAGAAGAAAATGGTAGTCAAAATTTGTCTATCATTATTATTGTTATTGTACACGCAGAAAAAAATTTTCTGCGGATTTACAGTTAAAATAGAGACAGCGTAGATTTTATGTCGATTACGGAATTCTCTGCAGAGTTTACAATATTTTCAGTTGTTCTAGAAACTAACGGACCTATTTTAACTTTAAAAATCCTGTAACCGTAGCAGATTTTTTTTTTTTGCGATTCAAATTAGTCATCTATAATACCTCTTTTCATTATCAATACAGATTTTAAAGTCCCAAAATCAAAGATAATTTTATCCTTCGGGGCTTATTATTAATTTTAATGTTTGGATATGTTTACCTTCGAAGTATTGGAAATCGAAGAATTTTCACTTTAAAATTAGGTAATTTAAATATAGTCGTTTGAAAATTGGAAAAATATTTGTTTCTTTTCAAAACATGAGTTTATCAGGCGTAAACTATCTCGTACGCATCAGCAAACAAAAAGCTCTAATAATGTGTTTTTCATTTCCATGTACCTGTAAATAATTTTTATGTTTTCTCTACGATTCCAGTTTAAATTTATTGAGTGCAGAATTCTTGAAAAGCACAATTTTCGAGTACTCAAGGATGAAATTTTTCAGTTTAGAAAATTATAATTTTGAGTATATCATTTTCTGAGTCTCTTAAGTTTTAATCGGTCAAATTGGGACTTAAGAAGTATAAAAGTGTGTTATTTTTGGGCAACTTAATATTGTCAAATTCTAAAAATTTTGGAAAAAAAAATTATTCAGTTTTCAGCATTCAGAAGATTTTAAATTAATAGAATTTAAAATAATATTTTTTTTAAAAAGAGTGTTTAATTTTAATTCTCTCAGAATAAAATTTACTCAAATTAGACACATCTCGATTTGATTAACCGAATGTTCTTAATATAAACATTCTCATCATGATACTCGCGCAACGCGCTCGATATTTGACAAACATTTGGAAATGTATATTTTCTCTACCATCTTAAAATAAATGAAAAAGTACAATTTTTTTGGTAATATTTTTTCCCTACCTGGCGTTGTTATGCTAAGAAAAAATTTTTAGTTCTCATATTATTTTTTATGGATAAAGCAAAATATTCTACAAGTCTTCTTTTACATTTTTTACGTATCTCGCGTTTATTGGCGTAATAATATTTGTTATAAATTTTAAATTTTATTATTATTCCTTTTGAATTATGCTAGAAAGGTGCCGCTTTTTCGGAAATGTCTGTCTTTTTGTCAAATTTTCAACCAGAGTGAAATAGTAATTATTTCAAGGTAAAAAATAATTGTTTAAATATTTTATTATTATTTTAAATGATATTCTCTATGTTTTGTTTTAGAATTTATTAATTTTTTCCTGAAATTGTTAACTATTCGTCTATTTTTATTAACTAGATACATTCTATTAACTCTATTTTAAATAATTTCTTTCTTTTTTGTGAACATAGTTTTTTGAAATAAAACAGATATTTAAAATATGCTTCATAATTTTATATATGGATCATATTGAATGCAAATTTCTCTTGAATTAGTTACTGTGAGACTTTAGTAAAGTGTCGGGAATAGAGCAATTGTCTGATTAAATTGGTTAAACAACTTTTTGGTTAACTTTCATTAATTATTACCTTATAACGTGAAAAAATGATAGAAATGTTAAAATTTCAACAAAAAACCACAACTCTTAGGCATTGATATGAATAAAGATAGTTATAAACAACATTAATTTGTTTAAACAATTATTTTTGCTAAATGTAATTGAATTCAGATGGAATATTATCAGTAGTAATAAATTATTCAAACAATTTATTTTCTAAACTCTAATCGATGATTTTACTGATTTTAATTTAAAATTGGACTAAAATTGAAAATTCGCTAAAATACTAAAATTTTCTCGTATTATTTTGAGAGAATATTATTAACTGTAATAATAAATTGTTTAAACAATCATATTTATTAACATTATTATGGTATTACATCCCTCTAATTTCTGTGAGAAAATTGATAAAAACAAGAATATATTGTTTAAGCAATTTATTTAAACGTCTAATTTTCTGTTAAAATGTTATTTCACGCACCAAGAAAATTTTCATTCATAAAATCACAATAAAATATAATTAGCGCTAAAATCTGTAAAAACACATTTATATATTCCGCGCCATGAATTTCTAGAATTTATTTAATTTTATGAATTCCTTATATTTCCTGAATCCTCCAAATTCCTTAAATTTTGAAATCTTAATTTTATTTTCTGAATTTCAAAAATTTCTCAATTAAATTACTGTAATGAATTTTTATTTTTTTTATTTCAAAGTATTTTATCTTCGTTAACAAACACTGCCTGTATTTTATTTTGTATCATTTAAATTGTTGGAATCTTTAATTTTACTTTAATTTTTTGTTTCTACAATGATATTAAATTTAATTAAAAATTAAAGCAAATAATTTAAGTAAATT
>JAAAKG020133969.1:0-36848 GCA_010014905.2 Druon quercuslanigerum | reverse complement strand
ACGTTCTTACGCTTCGTCATAATTCTTGGAGGGGTTTTTGTCCTACCCCCACTTACGGAGTTTCTACTCCTTACTATGACTTCGTGATAGATATAAAATTTATAAGATCGTTCAGAAAATTAAAACAGATTTTTGAATATTTCAGATGTCTCAAAAACGAATCTAGAAGATTTAAAAGAATTCATTTTTTATTTTGTAGAATTTTAGAAAATATTAGGTAACATTCGAGTTTTTCAAAATATTTTTAGGGGATTTAAGAGTTTGGAAAAAATCAAGAATAACTTGAAACATTTTCTGAAATTATTTGCAATTTTTAAATATTTTTTATTATTTAAAAGTTTTAAATTTATAGAGATATTTTTAATTGACTCAAATTTTTCTTAAAAGTTTGAAAAATCATTCAAATGCTTTTAAAATTTATTTTTAAAATCTTTAAAAATCTACATTTTTAAGGATTTTTTGAGTTTAAAATTCTATTTGCATCTGTTCAATTCTTCTAATAATTCCTTGAATTTACTCATTTTTTATTTCATTTTTTTAATCTTTCCAAATTGAAATATTTTGCTTTAAAATCTTCTACATGCTGTTTCGAAATTTTAGGTAATCTTTATATATATATATATATTCAAAAACCTTTTTTAATTTTCTTTTAAAGTTTATTTTGTAAAGTAAGGAATTATTTGAAATTTTTACACGAATCTTATGAAAATTCTTTTTTTCAATCTTGTCAGACCTTCCAAACCTTTTTCTAATCTTTAAAAATCACTCAAATTTTTCGTTTCGAAATTTTTTCAAATCTTTTTAAATAATCTCTTGAAATTGATATTTTAAAGTCTTAACACCATGCGAAATTAAGTTAAAAAAATTATAAATCCAGAAATATAAAAAATATCCTAAATATTATTATCGTATTCTCATGTACCATTTTATAACTCCAAAGTTTAAAAGCTATTTAAGCCCCCTTTAAGCCCTATTATTAGGTCATGCTATCCATAGCGAAAAAATCTGGCTATTCGTATAAAAATTTCGGTATACCATGTAACAGCTTCAAAAATTGAAATTTAAAGATAAATATTTTATAAAATCAATATACGTAAAGTAAAAGTACTGTTTTTTTGCGTGTCTTTATTTCTCTTTTTTAAGAAATAATAATAGCAAGCATTAAGATATTTTAATTTAGGCAAAAGTATAGAAAAAAATAGTCCAATGTTGATTTCCTTATTTAGGAAAATTCCATTTGCATTTTTAATTGCAAAAATTCCAAAAAATGCAAATTTTAATTGATATATTTTATTGATTCAATATATAAAATTCTGTTATTTCTAACTCTTTAAGATAAATGTACAATTTTAAACCTTCAGTTTTCATTATGTTAATTTTAAATGTCTCCGTACACCAAATTTTCAATTTAAATAGACTTTAAATTCCATAAATTTAAACTTTTGGTACTAATAATAACACTATATCAAACTTTCAAATAACTATTAACTTGTTCAAAGTTTTCGAACACTCAAATTCGAGCTGTAATTAAATTCTGAGAATAGAGAACAAGAAAATAAATATTATTATCTCTTTGTTTTTAAATCTTTATACTATATAGATATAAAATTTATAAGATCGTTCAGAAAATTAAAACAGATTTTTGAATATTTCAGATCTCTCAAAAAAGGATCTAGAAGATTTGAAAGAATTCATTTTTTATTTTGTAGAATTTTAGAAAATTTTAGGTAACATTCGAGTTTTTAAAAATCAAGAATTATTTAACAAATTTTCTGAAAATATTTCCAATTTTTAAATATTTATATGTTTAACCGACTCGAATTTTTCTTAAAAGTTTGAAAAAACATTCAAATGCTTTTAAAATTTATTTTTGAAATCTTTCAAATCTACATTATTAAGGATTTTTTGAGTTTAAAATTCTATTTGCATCTCTTCAATTCTTCTGAATATTGCTTGCATTTACTTGATTTTTATTTCATTTTTTAATCTGTCCAAATTAAAATATTTTGCTTTAAAATCTTATTCACGCTGTTTCTAAATTTTAGGAAATCTTTATATATATATTCAAAAACCTTTTTTAATTTTCTCTTAAAGCTTATTTTTCAAAATAAAGAATCATTCGAAATTATAAAAAAGATATTCGAAAGTAGGTTACCTTATTTAAGAAAATTATATTTGCAATTGCATCCTTTTTAATTGCAAAAATTCCAAAAATTGCAAGTTTTAATTGATCTATTTTATTTGTTTTAGATATAAAATTCTTTAATTTCTAAATCTTAATGATAAATGTATAATCTTAAACCTTAAGTTTTTATTATGTTAATTTTAATTGTTTTCGTACACCAAATTTTGAATTTAAAAAAATAATTCAAAGCTGAGCATAACACTTCCATTCTATTTAAAAAATTTAATTTTTTTGTAATAGAATTTAAAATTCTTAAATTTAAACTTTTAAGTCAACGTTTTATAAGTTTACACAATTATTTTTAGACATCGAAATTGTAAAACAATACAAATAAATTTATTTAATTTTACATTACCTGTCTTTAAATTTCTTCAATTTTTAACATATGAGCATACCAGGTTATTCAATTGCATTTACTTTGTAATTATTGTATAATAAATTTATCTTTTTTAAAATTTTGAATTTCAATTTCTATACTTATTATGTTATTTATAGAACATTATGAATTCCATAATCGAAGTTTTTCTTTTTTTGTAAGATATTGCAATTAATTACTTTTAAACCCTTAAAAATTAAGATTGTTTAATGTTAATGTAGAATGTTTTTTAAATCACTAAGCCCATCAAAATTAAATGCAACCTTTCAAATATTTCAACTTTGAATATTGCAAGCATTAATGTATCCAATTTGAAACCGTAAAAATGTAACCAATCACCTTGAATTAGAAATATGGCTGGGAAAAAGGATCTCAAGGATTTTAAAGGATGTCAAGAGGGTTTAAGAGATTTCGAAATATTAGAAAAAGTCATGGGATTTTAAAGGATTTCTAAGATTTTCAAATGATACGAAAGTATTTTTACGCGTTTTGACAAATGTCAGAGGGCATTAATGGGAATTCGAAAATTTTAAGGTATTTGAAGGGGTTTATAATCTGATTTTCTAAGAAAATAGGGAAAGCATGTTAAACAGGAGATATGAATTTGCAACTTAAATTATAAAGTGTCATCTAAAATTATCAATCTTCGCAAAAAAATGCATTTTGTATTATAATATCAACAACAATAGTCATCTTTTAACCAAAATCGTTGATTTTTTCAAACGAAACGATGAAATTTCAACCAAAAACATAATAGTTAAATTTTAGTTGAAAAAGTTAATTTCTAGAAATGGAAATGATTTTAAATAAAAAGCTGAAATGATAAATTTTTAACGACAAAATATAAATTATCAACCAAAAATAAAATAGTTAAATTTTCAGTTATAAAAAGAAATTTTATCCAAAAAAAAAAGGTTTAACAAAACAGTTATATTTTATACCAAATTGATAAATTTTTTAATGAAATGATTAATTTCAAACTGAAATTATATCATTTTAAATAAAAAAAATTAATTTTTAACCAAGAAGAGTGATTTTTTACCAAACAATGCAAATTTTCATCACAAAAAGATCAGTTTTCAACCCAAAATGTAGAAATAAAATTTTAACTTAAAAAACTTAATTAAAAAAAAGAACAAGAAATTAGTTTCTAACAAGGTGGTTGTATAAATAATAAAAACAGATTGACTTTTAACCAAACAGTTGTATTTTTATCCAAAAATTATTATTTTCTCTCAAATGAAAGTAATTTTTGAACATGAAATATTTTGCAGTCAAAAGGGAACATATTTTTTAAAATTTTTGTATTTTTAATTCAAAACGACAAATTTTCTACAAAGCATTTAAATTTCTAAATAAAAAGTAGAATTTTAGGGGTAAATGTATATTTTCAAATAATTAGTTGATCTTTTTTTTTCAAGAAAATTATAATATTTTCAACCTAGTAATCACATTTTTAAACAGAATACATGAATTCTCAAATAAAAACAGTTTGACAAATTTTCTACAAAGCATTTAAATTTCAAAATGAAAATTAGAATTTTATGAAAGAATATTTATTTTAAACTAATTAGTTGATCTTTTTTTCAAGAAAATTATAATATTTTCAACATAGTAATCACATTTTTAAATAGAATACATGAATTCTTATATAAAAACATGTTGTAAAATATTTCTAGGGATTTCTGGCGAGATCATTTATTTTGAAAGAATGTTTAAGACATTTTTTACGTATTTGATATAAGATATTATATAATATCAAAAGAAAAAACAAGCAAATAATGATATAATATCTGTAATTAAATAAAAAGTAATTTTAAGAGCCAAGACAAGTGGCAATTAGAATATTTAAAATAACCCCCCCCCCCCCTCCTTAGGTAAAGATTCTTTAGACTTTTTGAGCACCTGCTCCTATAAGAATAAGTCTTAGCTAATTAATCGACGATCTCATAGCTAATTAAAAAACATGAAAATCTGGCCGATGCACGACTCATCCTCAAAATTGTTTTAGGTCGAGATCAAGGCCGATCCACGATATTCATAAAATAATATAAAAAATACAAAATGAAATATCAATAACTTTTTTTGTCATAGAGTACCTTATTTACACGACAAAGTAGATTAAAAATGTCATGTGAAGTAGTTTTTTCACAAAATAATGGTGAAATTGCATAAAAAGAGACGTTTTTACGTTCACTTCAAAAATAGTTTTGCCCATTATTTTCTTTTAAATTTCGATAAAGAGTGGTGACAAAAATTAACGATAACAAATTTGAGTAATCAACGAGTTCGATATTCCATGAAGTGTAAAAGGGTAAATATTCTTGAGTTATTCATAGTTTCATAAGGTTTGTGAAACGGGGTAATTTCGAGCATGTTGGGCAAATTCAAAGACTCCTAAATTGATAGTTTTAATTATTTAACTGATTTTTACCAGAATATAGAACTAGTTTAACCCTTAGCTTGTACTAGATTCTGGTCAAAATCCCTTGAGTAATGTAAAATAAATGAATTTTTCTCGAGTTCACGACTTATCGTCACACCTGTTTCAGGACGAGAGTAATTAATACTGAACTGGCGGAAGGGAGAAGAAAAATTTTGACATTTCTATTGCCGTCAAACGGAATAATTTTGGACATGTGGGCTAAATTTGGAAATTTCAAATTTGATAGTTTCATTTATATAAGAGGTTTTGACCAGAATCTAGAACCAGTTAAAGCCTTAACTTTTTCTAGATTATGGTTAAAACATTATTAAGTAATTTAAGCTTAATGGATTTTCAGCCTTTCCACGACTCGTCCTCGTACTTGTTTCAGGACGAGAAATTAAAGATTAATTAATACTGAACTGGCGGAATGAAGAAGGGATACGTTAACGTTTTTTATTATTTTCAAATAGGATAATTTGGGACATTTAGGGTAAATTTTGACATTTTTAAATTGATAGTTTAAACTACTTGAGGGTGGCTTAACCAAAATCTAAAACCAGTTTAAACTTTAACTTGTATTAGATTCTGGTAAAAACCCCTTAAGTAATGTAAAATAAATATATTTTCCTCCAGTCCACGACTCATCCTCACACCGGTTTTAGAACGAGTTTAATTAATACTGAACTGCCGGAAGGGAGAAAAAAATGTGGAAAGCTTATTGCCGTCATACCGAATAATTTTGGACATGTGGGGCAAATTCGGAAATTTCAAAAAAGATAGTTTAAATTATATAAGGGGTTTTGACCAGAATCTAGAACCAGTTAAAGCCTTAACTTTTTCTAGATTCAGGTTAAAACACCCTTAAGTAATTTAAGCCAAATGGATTTTTAGCCTTTCCACGACTCGTCCCCGTACCTGTTTCAGGATGAGAGGAATTAAAGATCAATTAATACTGAACTGGCGGAATGAAGAAGAAAAACGTTAAAATTTTTATTATTGTCAAATGGGATAATTTAGGACATGTAGGGTAAATTTGGACAATTTTTAAATTGATGGTTTAAACTACTTGAGGGGGGCTTAACCAGAATCTAGAATCAGTTAAAGCCTTAACTTGTACTAGATTCTGGTAAATATACCTTAAGCAATGTAAAATAAATGAATTTTTCTGCAGTCCACGACTCATCCTCACACCTGTTTCAGAACGAGTGTAATTAATAATAAACTGGTGGAAGGGAGAAGAAAAATGTTGACATTTTTATTGCCGTCAAACGGTATATTTTTGGACATGTGGAGTAAATTCGGAAATTTCAAAAATGATAGTTTAAATTATATAAGGGGCTTTGACCAGAATCTAGAAACAGTTAAAGCCTTAACTTGTTCTAGATTCTGGTTAAAACATCCTTAAGTAGTTTAGGCTAAATGGATTTTTAGCCTTTCCACGACTCGTCCTCGTACTTGTTTCAGGACGAGGAATTAAAAATCAATTTAAACTGAACTGGCGGAATGAAGAAGGGAAATTTTAAAATTTTTATTATTTTGAAATGGGATAATTTAGGAAATGCATAGTAAATTTGGACATTTTTAAATTGATAGTTTAAACTACGTGAGAGGGGCTTAACTAGAATCTAGAACCAATTTAAGCATTAACTTGTACTAGATTCTGATAAAGAACCCTTAAGTAATGTAAAATAAATGAATTTTCCTCCAGCCCATGACTCATCCTCACACCTGTTTTAGGACGAGAGTAATTAATACTGAACTGGCGGAAGGGAGAAGAAAAATGTTGACATTTTTATTGCCGTCAAACGGAATAATTTTGGACATGTGGGGTAATATAAAAAATTTTTAAATTATAGTTTTAATTATATAAGGGGTTTTTATCAGAATCTAGAACTAGTTAAATACTTAACTTGTTTTAGATTCTAGTTAAAACACCCTTAAGTAATTAAGGCGGAATGAAGAAGGGAAACGTTAAAATTTGTATTATCTTCAAATGGGATAATTTTTGACATGTAGGGTGAATTTGGACATTCCTAAATTGATAGTTTAAACTACTTAAGGGGGGTTTAACCAGAATACAGAATCAGTTAAAGTCTTATTCTTATTTATATAGGTCAGGAAGAGTCGTGGACGAGACGTGGACGAGACGTCGATCGGCCGGATTTTCATATTTCTCAATCAATTATTGTAGCGTCGATAGAGAGGGGGGAGTACAACAAATTTGAGAATCCTAGATCAGCGTGGGTGTGGATCTAAAAAATTGCTCATGTGATTCTATGGTCAGAATGGGTTCCCAAAAGGGCCAGGTCATGCGTACGATCTCGTCCAGAAGTAAGTATGTGGACGAGTCGTGAACAGACAGAAAATTCATCATTCAGGGAAAAAATTGGCGTTTTCTAAACAAAAATTACTTGTTTAGAAATAGTTTAATTTTTTTCTGTTGATTTTTCGGTATTTTTATGCTTAAACTATATTTTTTCGGCATGAAATTGCTCAACAATATTTTCTTCTCTGCATTTTTTTTTCAATCAAGATCGTATAAGTTATGGCGTTTGGTGGAAGATATACAGTGGTGTAATTATCACTTCAAACGGGTGGTTTGCCAGTTTTGATTAAGCTTGACTATTTCGCGGCGAACGAGAGAGCAAAATACGCGGAAAATGATAAACGCATACGGTCATGACCTGGCACGTGCACGTACTCCGCTTAACGGAGATGCGACGATGTATGTATAAAGTACAACGTCAATCAGCGTGATTGAAGGTTCGAGCTGCAGCGAATAACAATTTACTCGAAATGACTGACGGCTATGCACTCTCGGCAATAATTAATCGGGACAAAGGTCTTTTGCCCCCTGGACATTGTCCGACTGTTTGTATTGAAATCAAAAACTCTTGTGGTCGTCTGGCGTGCCGACTAAACAAAATTTATCTACATATCGTCATCAGGTATTTTTAAATCCTTTTTGCTATACAATTTTTGTTTCTTATTATTATTTTTTTTGAACGTCTCATTTACAGTTATTTCGTATCCAGATCAGCGGACCATATCTATTCAGAAGCCAAAAAACCTTTGGTACCTTCCAAAAATAGACCTTTTTAATTGATCGCCTGGTCTTGTGACTAAACAAAAATTATCCAGATATCTCCATCGGATCTTGCCAATATTCCATTTACTAAATTTTATTTTCTGTATTTTTCTTTAAAATTTCAGTTTCTGTTACTTTGCATCCATATTAGCTTTTTCTATATCTATTTAAAAGTTTCAAACCGCTTGGCACTTTCCTAAAAATGACCTCATTGATTGATTGCCTAGCCTTCATACTAAATAAAATTTATCTACATATTCCCATCAATTATTTTTCTGATCCTTGCTGAAATACAACTTTCTGCTTTCTATTTTATTTACCTCTTTCAAAACTATCATTTAAAATTATATTGTATCCGTATTAGCTCCTTCTATATTTATTTAAAAGCCTAAAAACGTTTGCTACTTGTCTAAAAAGACATTGATTGGTCACCTGGCCTTCCACAGTGGGGTGAAAAAAAGATTTAAAATGACATTTAGAACCAAATTTAGCAGTTTTCATACTTATTTTTATAAAATGCAAGAATAAGATTTTCATAAAATGTTTAGAGCAGATTTTTCATTGTTTTGTTCATTTAATTCTTGTGTTAATTTAAACCCTGAAAAAAGTTACGATTTTTTAAATTTAATTTTTATTTACTATAATTTTTTACTATACTTCTCTTCCCTTGGATTTAATTCCAAGTGGTATACACAATTATTAACTTGTAAAGTTAATTGTTATAAAGAAATTGGATTGACAAATAATCGATATTAAGAGTTATTCGTCTTTCTAGTATATTTCTGCCCTGAAGTTATTCAATTAATTAATTTTCTTTCTAGTCTTGTTATGATTTTATTACCAATGATGTTTTTGGAAAAAAATTTACCAGCCATAAATGCTTTTTCACTTTATAAACAAATTATATGAAAAAATGCACATTCAAGGCGCTTTTTAGCCAAAAAAAAGTTTTTTCTTCTAATCTTGTTCAAAAATGTGGCCAAGCATTGCTAATCGTTTTTTTTATAAACAAATTATATAAAAGAATATAGATTGCAGATATTTATAGGCAAAAAGAAATTGTTTTTTTTCTTCATTATTTTAAAAAATATATTGTCAATGAATTGTCTGCATAAAATTTTCTTTTGTCTCACTATTTTTTTACATTATAAACAAATTAGGCTACCAATTGCACATTCTAGCCATTTATAAGCAGAAACATCGTTATTTTATTTAGTTTTGTTAAAATTATAATGCCTTAAATTTACATTTGTTCGTACGCTTTGCTTGAAAAACAAATAAATCGCAAAAATGTCCTCTATTTTCCACTTTTCTTTGCACGTCCAAGCCCTCGAGACCTTATCCCCGAAAGAGGGCTTCGCGAGTAGCATATAAAAATTCGATGAACAATGGACTTTTATTCACCTCGGAAATACATCGTCACGTAAACTGAAAAGAGACGAATACAGCGCAACTTGGAGATCTTCCTCTCACTCGGGTTTTACAATAGAAAAACTAGCTTTGTCTCCGGCTATACCGGAAGCAATATTTGCCGTCATAGTAAGGTATCAACACAGAATTAAGGAAGCTTCATAAGTTCAGGAAAAACTCTTCCATATTCTTAGATAAACGACTATTCCTCGGAGTAGAGCAACATTGAGGTGTTCAATTTTATGAAACTTATGGGAGATAACCTAGACTCTTTTTATATTTCCGAGAGAATTTTATTGCATGTTCTAAAACTATCTGAAAGCTTCTCTAAATATTTGCTAGCATTCAAAAATCTTCCTGGACTCTCTTCTGTAAGTTTGATCAATTTTAGTACTTTCTAAAACTTCTCATCCACAAATTCTCATCAACTTCTCATCCATAAATAAACAAATTCCCAATTTTTTGGGAACATAAGTCATTTTTGATATCCTTGAAATCTTTGTGAAGCCTTTGTGAATTCGTTAAAATCTCTTGAAGTACATAAAATCTTTGTTAAATATTTTTAAAATTTTGTAAAATATTCAAAATAATTGAAACCGATAGATTCCTTGAAAGCGGAAATCTTTGCCAAATTTAAAAAAAAAGTTATGAAATCTTTTGAATCTTTATGAAAGCTGTCTTTAATCTTTGTTTTTAAAATCCTTTGTGTTAAAATATTTTTAAAATCTTTCGCATTCGGTATAAATCATTGCAGTCTTTGAAATGTTTACAGTTTTTTAAATGCGTTAAAATCTTTAAAATCTGAAGTTCTGTACGCTTTTTGAAATCTTTGGAATTCTTGTATTCTTTTGAAATCTTTATGAAATTTGTATGAAATTATTGAAATTTGTATGAAATTATTGAAATATTTGTGAAATATTTCTGAAATAATTTGTACTCATTTAAAGTCATAAAAACAGTTTTATGACACATGTATTATTTCATCCCTTTTTGACGCCTATGAAGTCCTATGACTCCCTATAGGGAGAAAAAAGTGATATCAAAGGTGATTAATGAAAATTATACATGAGCTCGCATTTTACGGTAATCAGCCCACTCATCGTAAGAACTGTCAGGAAATTTGGAATGCAGATAATAGAACTTTATTGTAATTTACGGAATATAACTATGTACAATTGATCAAATTACCGTAAATTACCGAAAATATCTGAAAATTTTCGGCAGTTTATAGAAATTTTTAAATTGAGTTTTGGGAAATTTATTTCAAGTTTCCATAAATTACCTGGAATATTACAATAAATTACCACAAAATTTCATACTGTTTCTGAAATGTATGAACATTTTTAAAAAGGAATTAGGGGTATTTTATGGTGAATTACCATATTTAAATGTCAAATTACCATAAATTTCCTGAAATATCTATAAATGTCCATGAATTTATAGATATTGTTAAATTGAATTTTGGTCAAATGTTTTTTTTCGAAAAAACAAAATTACTGTATGTTTCTTTTATTGAAGCTGAAAAAATCTCATGTTTGACATATTTAAATTTTTTTTAAATTTATGCATAAGACCCGATCGAAAAAAACAGATTATTACTATTCATTAGCAAAAACTGTACATCAAAAAAAATTTCCATAATTTTCGAAGCATAAGGAAAATTTTACGGAATTTTGAAAAATTTGAATTTTTAAAATAAAAAAAATCTGTCTGCTTCGCTGGTACATTCCATCACGCGCTGCGTGCGTGGCTCGCAAGTGTGATGGCGACTTTTTCGCAGTTTGCGTCATTTGGCCGTTCTAATAATTTCTCAATCATAAATGATGAGAATGTAATAAATTATTGCAATTTTTTTCTCTTGTTTTGGGTGAATAACTTTTTTCTATCAATTTGCTATCGTACCTTTTGTCGTTTTCCCATAAAATTTTCATTTTTATTTTCAGGTCCATTTTTGTAACTCATTCATTCATAAATTTTTTTATTTTTTTATTTTCAATGTTATTTTTCACGAATAAAACAAAAAGTACGCGTCTTATCAAGAAGTAATTTTTTGTGCAATAAAAATTTTCGATTTTTTAAGAAAATCCAAAAAGTTGTTATAATAATCTTGAAGGGCTTTCAAAAATCAGTGTTTTTCTCGTGTAAAATTGTTTTCATATCGTGCGTTATTTGGCTTAAAATTTTGATTTTCGTTTGATTAAAATTTTTTTGTAAATGCTATAACTCTGAGAATTTCATCTTTATTGGAAAAAGCCATTAGGATAAATTATTTGAATTTTTTAATACTATAAACGTCCGTACATGAAATTTTCAAATTCAGAAAAAAGTGGTCTCAAAAATGTTCAAAATGCGCTCACTTTTTGAATTTTTATCCAAAATGGCTGGATAACGAACTTGTTCTTTCTTTTAGGACCTAAAAAAAGTGTAACAATGATCGATTTGATCCGTTCATTTTTTCGAGAGTTGTCGTATTTAAAGACGGACGGAACGACATACAGACAGACGCCATCGTAAAAACTTGATTTTCGAATTCAGGGGGTCTTGAAACATAGAGATCCGTTGAAAAACTGTGGTATCAAATTTCCGAAAATTCTAATACTTTGTCAATCATAAATGATAGGAATGTAAGAAGGGAACAGAAGATATTAACCGATTTCAAAATTTATTTTTTCTGGTACTTTTTTCGGATGCCAACCCACAAATATTTTTCGCTCAGCTTAAACGATTCGACAAATTTGATCATTTTCACTCCGTTCTGATGTGTAGGGTGAAGTCACAAAATCGTTTCGGGCCAAAAGATGTAGTTTTTCTAGGGGGATAAGAAAGGAATAAGAAACTTTTTAGAAAAATAGGAATAAGATAAGAAAAAATTTAGAAGTGCAAAGTGGTTTCACTTAAATAATTCTAAAAAAATGTATGCTTAATCGTAAATAAAGTTGACCTCAGTTGTATTTTTTTATATAATAAAATTGTCTTAAACGTTGTACATGAAATTTCTTCATTTTGTAGAATTATATAAGTTAATTGTTTTCACAAAATATTGAAAAATTGTATTGTTTAAGAAAAATACACGATTACCTGACATTAAAAATATTTTTGCGAAAATTCCAAAACAATTGTAATATAAAGAAAAGTTGATAGAAACTTTTCTTGGAAACTCTCAAGTGGCACAATTTTTCTCGTTTTATTTTGTTCGTATCTCGTCCCCCTTATTAAAAAAGCAAGTTTTATTTTTCATAAAGATGAATCAAATGTTCACTTATTTAAGATGCGGTCACAAGATAAACTCTTTTAGGATAAATGCACCATGTTAGGAACAACTTAGAAAAAAATGAAGTAAAAATAAAACGATAACTAAATATCGATATTGGTTTCGACACTGCTGCATTAAAAAAAATTTATAAACTGCCTCAGATTTTTCAAAAATTTCTAACAATAATTAATAAGATACTTCAAATTTCTATATTTTGAATAAATATTCAATATTTGAGACCCTTTTAGTATTTTCTGGAAAATGCTTCCATGTTTACATTTCTCTGCAAATTGTGAATGCTCTTGAATTTAATAGAATATCCTGTAATCATTGAAGAAGTTCTAGGATATTCTTTATGAGAATATTTTACAGTATTTATGAAGAATATGGAATCTCCTTAAGCACAATGTACTATTCTGGAATTGTTTAGAATAGTATTTTGCAGCTCAGCCTCAGATTAATTTTCTTAAACTGTTCTGAATGCTACTAGTCGAAACAAATTAAGCGGACTCGCTTTTTGGGTCAGCGGTTGGTAATCCATAAGATACTTAAAGCGCGGACGCTGTAGAAGTGTCAGCGTCGCACCAAAGCTACAATATTTCACTAAACTTAGGAGAATTACCGGTTCGCCAGTAGTACAATCCGCTTGTGGCCCGACGCGGATAACACTTTGCGCGTTTTAAGCTAGATGGTGCTTCGGTCGTCTCAGAAGAATTATTATAATGAAAGCAGTATAAAAAAGAATATAGCAGATTAAGAATAATTATAAACTAGATAAAAGGTTTTGTCACAATGAGGGGCGTTGATATAAAAGGCAAATTCATTACGGTCTACAAAAGAAGGAGTTTAAATGTCTGAAAATGGCTGAAGATGCTGAAGGATTTTCCACGGCTGCTGATAGGCCAAAGGAAGAACCTAAACAGAATGAAGTGTAGCTTTCGGTACAGTTTGTTTAGGATCCAATTCAGTATCCTTCTCTCGACTTAAATTAAGATTCACTATCTACGAGTTTCCACCCCAGTTTTCTCTTACTCTCCCCGAAGAATTTTTCTCAAGATGTTATCCTCCACCTCGGGGACAGCTCACGAATATTAGAATTGATAGAACTGCAGATGAGTAATTTCACCAGCTTCTTTCTCCCTTGAAATTAAATTCACCCTAGCTGTTTGTAATTACGACCGTCTTAAGACAATTATTAGATTCGTCCGAGGCCAGTCCGCAGCGGAAGCGGACGAGGACTACTTCTTCGGATATAGGATAATAAGGAGGAAGAACTAGAGAGAGAGAGAGAGAGAGAGAGAGAGGGAGGGAGAAAGCAAAAGTACGTGTCTGGAATGAGACGCGTCTTCCAACCAAGAATTACTTTGACAAACTTGTCGGTGATCGCGCACCATATCCTCTGAAAGACGCCCTCGTTACGACCTCAGGTTTCTAGCTTCTTAGTCGAAATGGAAACCTAATGGTGCCTCATCTTGGAAGTTCCCGATCACAGGGGAGAGGATCTTGGTTTCATCATAATCTAGAATTAGAACCTCACATAATCGCCATAAAGGATTCGTACTAAAGATGTTACACCTGAGAGATGATCTATCTAGTAGCATTCAGTTTGGGATAATTTATTCGGAAGAGACTTTGAAACTGTTTGTTATCTCACAGGATCTCTAAGGTCCTGTCACAAACAAGCTCTTGGAGACTTCAGCTTGCAGAGAATTAAGTTTTCTGTTTGTATTTCAGATCAGTCCTTGAGTTTATTTATACTGGAGATGCTTACTGATGCTGTTGCGAGAAAACAATCGATATTGGTACTGTAGTGGATCTGACCTCTCTTGTAAGTCCTAGTGATTTATAGAGGAATAAAGTAAAGTACCAGGTTGGTCTAGAAGGTATCAGACTTTGTGGTATACCAGGAGTACAAATTAATTGTCGTCAATGGCGGTGATATACCCTTTAAAGTAAATCTTCAAAGCAAATTAAATTTAAAGTAAATCAAGCTTGACATTTCTGAAACAATAGTTTTTGGAATCCGAAGGTCTTCTTCTATTTCATTGTTGAAAATAGCAATAGCACAACTAGGTAAAGAGCTAGAGCACAATACTTTTCAGACAATCCTCGTATGCTCATTCGGAACTATAACTCAATATAATTTTACTCATGTTTGAGCTAGAATAATTTACTTTGGAAGGGTAATAAAAGTGTATATTGGATATGTTAAAGTTTGATTCAAAAGTAATTTTACAAACTTTCTTGCTACATCCTAATTCGAATTATTTTCTATCCATGTCAAATAACTTTGAACTCGAGTGTAAACATCAGGGAGTCCAACTGCGCATGGCGCTCCAAATGAAACGATTCCAATTTGCTTTCCTTTAAATAGTAGAGCCCCGCCAGAATCGCCCTAAAATTAATAATTAGTTTTGAAAAATATTAGTGAAGACGTAGACAAGATCATTCGAAATCTTTTAAATAATTTTAAATCTAAGAAATTGCTATTGCCAGGATAATAATTAGTATTAGAAATTTTTATAACACCATAAAAGATTTCAGAATGTTCTAAAGAATTCTAGATAAGTCAAGAATATTTCAGTATATTATAGCATATTAAACGGCATTTGAGAAAAGCAGAAACATTTTCCACCATATTCTAGAGCATTAAAAAATGGGCAGATAAGTTTTTTGTAATGAAAAAAGAAATTCAAGAAAAGCCTAGAAGAGATGATTATTCTTCATAATTGTATAACACTCAGATAGAAGTTAGAATATTTTAGAACATTTTAGAACGCTTTTAAAATTCTAGAATATAAAAGACTATTTTCGAGTATTCGAAATTCGTCAAGAATATTTTAAAATGTTGGACTGATTAATTTTATTTCAAAATCAAGCATAGTGTCAGTATCTCTATTTCACTTTTAATTAAAATTTTTTCTGAACTTAGAATAATTTAAATGTGACATACAAAGTCTAAAAAATGGAAACAAAGATGTTTAAAAAAAAATTTTTCAATGGAAAGTGTTGGGCTTTCGAAAACTATAGATTTTTTTGATCAGATTTTGAAATGATGAAACAAATATTTGCATGAAAGCCCCAGCTTTTTAATTTTTTTCATGTTTATAATTTTTTTTAATATAAAAAGGCATCCTATCAGTTTAATGATAAAAAAAAGTTTCTTTAAAATACTTTTGAAAATTTTAATTATTTTGTTAATATGGTTATATGCTGGCATAGTGTGTAACAACGAAGTAAATAAAAAATATTCAGATAAGAGTTTAAAGATCTAAAAAAGTTTGACAGGAAAAAAATTCTTTTTACCTGAAAAAAACATTTCTGTTCCATGTTTAATGAATAATATTTATTGATACAAAGGGTTCCTTCTTTATTATTCATAAATATTTTAAGACTTTTTATTTGAAATTACATTTTACAACCATCGATAACCAACAGTAGATAATCGAAAAATTTCACTCAAAACATTTTTATTGCTTTAAGTTGAAGGTTGTGTTCGTTTGTTTATTTTGATTCGTGACATTTTAAAATTAACTTTTGTTTGTTTAATAAACCAAAAAAAAGAATAAATTTGTAGTTATTATAAAGCCCAGAAATTTTAGTTGTGATCAGGAGTCACTCGGAAAAGATACACGCTTTAGGGATAAGTTATGTAAAAATGTTGCATTTTTCTGTCATCTGTTAAATGGTATGAAGATTAAACATCTCATAGAAATCGTACCAATATCACGGAATATCAGAGATAAGAAAAGTGACAAAAATTTAGGCTTTTATGATTTGTGTAATATAATAATAATTTCAACTATGATTTGATCAATACACTCACTTTAGTTTTAAGATTGCTAATGATACATTATAAATATCGAGAATTGATTATTCTTTCAACAATACAGCTAATTTAAGAAAATTTTCTTCGATGGATGAAGGCAAATAAGTTAAAAAAAACTCATATTATTTGGTCAAGTGTGGTGTACGACATTTCGTTGACATTGGTTCGCCAACCTCAACAGGCTAATTTATTCAAATAAAGAAACACTACATATATAATCAATATTTTTACAGGTACACAGTATAAGTTAAAAACAAATAAAAAATGATAATTTACCGTTAACATTTACTAGTTAAAACATAAATTTTTAAGGCGTCTAAATTAAGTTAAATATGAAGGACGCATTTTGGTCCGATTGAAATGACTGTCTAAAGTCAACTGAAGAGACAAACCATTTTGTCGTTATCATATACACGTACTCGTACATAAATTCGTGGATAGTACAAATTTAATTCTGTCTTATAAAAAGTTAGACACCTAAGTTTAATGTCTGTAATAATGGAAAATATATTTTGCTAAGACCATGAATATCTTCTTTTTAATAATGTTATTAGAATTGCTATTTATATAGATCATCTCTGAAATCATTCTTTTTTCATATTCAGGTTCTCGATCTATAATTTTTACATTGTCCCAATCAAATCTGCGACCAAAATTATATTGATGTTTAGAAGCTACCAATTCTGTTTTTTTCTTATTGATATGTTCGTTAATACGGGTTTTTAATGATCTTTTTGTTTCACCAACGTAAGATGCAGGACATTGTTTACAAGAAAATTTATAAACTAAATTCGTTTCATCCCATTTTTTAAAAGTATCTTAGCCTAATTTTATTATAGAACTTAAATTTTTTTTAATTGTAGGTATCGTAGTAATATTATAACTTTTCAACATCTTGGACAAATGTGTAAAATTATTAGAGAACGGAAGACAAACTTTAAGTTGATTGGAACGAATCTGATTATTATGTATCACCTTGTTGTGAAAGTGATATTTAATTTTGTTTATGCGGACTTTAATATTTTTCTTAATAAAACAGATTGGATAATCATTATTGATCAATAACTATGTGATTATTTTTAAATTATTAGAGTGAAAATTATTGTGAGATAATAATATAGCTCTGTCAAAAAGATTGTACACTATTTTTTTCTGTTGTGTTGAATGATTTGAAAGGAAGTTAATTAGTCTGCCAGATGACATTGGTTTTTGGAACCAATTGGTGATAATGTAATTATTTTTTCTAATCAACGTCATGTCCAGAAAATTAATGCTTTTGTTTTGTTGAAAAATATTAAAGTCCGCATGAAAAAAATTAAATATCATTAAAAACCCGAATTAACTAACATATCAATAAGAAAAAAGCAGAATTGGTTGTTTATAAACATCAATATAATTTTGATCACACATTTGATTGGCACAATGTAAAAATTATAGATCGAGAACCTAAATATGAAAAAAGAATGATTTCAGAGATGATCTATATACGAGTACGTGTATATGATAACGACACAATGGTTTGTCTCTTCAGTTGACTTTAGACGGTCATTTCCATCGGAACAAAATGCGTCCTTCATATTTCACTTAATTTAGACGCCTTAAAAATTTATGTTTGAACTAGTAACTGTCAACGGTAAATTATTTGTTCTATTTGTCTTCAACTTATACTGTGTACCTGTAAAAATATTGATTATATATGTAGTATTTCTTTATTTTAATTAATTAGCCTGATGAGGTTGGCAAACCAATGTCAACGAAACGTCGCACACCACACTTGACCTTATAATATAAGTTTGTTTTATCTCATTTGCCTTCATCCATCGAAGAAAATTTTCTTTAATTAAACCATGGAAGGCGAATTTTTTAATTCTTCAATACAGCTAGTTTACTAATTTCTTAATAATTTTTTTATAAGAATATTTAATGGAATATATAAGATTTATTAAATAAAGAAAAATTTTCTTCATTTTTGGAAACTGATGCAGTTAAATGCTGTTAATTTTTTTCCTACCTGCTGCAGTGTCGTTTCTCCTACATACTACTAGGTATTTCAAAAAAACGAAAAATTTCGTATAAGTTATTTAAAAAAATCTACTTTCAAGAATCAAGTTCAAAGTCCTACAATTTCCACTTCGAATACAAATAAAATTCAAAATATCTATGCTTATTCGGAATTTACTGAATTTTGAGAAAAGTTTCTGAAAATTTTAGAGAATTCGCAGGCAATCTTTGAATGGTTATAAAAAATCCAAGAAATATTGTAAAACGAGCTGTGAAATACGTGTTTCTTATTTTACTATAGAAGGATATATGCAAATTCTAATAAATCTGAATTTTTTTGAATTTCTTTGAACTGTATTGAAATCTTTTGCTTGATTTTCAATTATTTTCATTTCTTTCTAATCTAATCAAATTCTTTGAATTTTTAGTTCTTTGGAAGTAAAAAATGAATTCTTTTGACTATTTTAGGTTTTAGTTCGGGTGAACATAAAAAATTCTGGTTGTAAGGCCCTTGTTCTAAGTGATAAAAAGTTAATAATATTGTTTTAAAAAATCAATGGGCAATAAGGAAGGCTAGGGAGTAGAGAAGTTAGAGAGCTTTAGAGGAAAGTTAGGATCTTGTTTAAGTGTAGAGAGACAATTAAAAAAAATCAATTTAATAATTTGGATCTTGACTTACATTACAAGATCCTTCTCCTGGTTTGGTTAGTGTACAAACGTGGGGTTTTCTTACATGTGGAACTAGAGATACACATTTTGAATAGGGGTAGATTTCGAGTTCCACTTCTTGCAAAGTTTTAGCTGGTGGTTAATCAATCTGAGAAGGAAAAGAATCCACAATAAAAGTTTGATTATTGTGTTCATAAGGATTGAGTTCTGATTCTTACCCCTAATCTTCCAAAACCAATAAGAATCACTTCATCGTCATAGTTATCGAAATTTTTGCTAGGTAAAGACACAGGCTGCACAACCTTTGAGTAAATAATGTACTCTTTTACTTGAATTAGACCAATATCGTTCAAATATCCACCTGGCTTATAATTCTCATGAACTATCAGGTTTTCTGCATTATAGATGGTGCCATTATCGGATTTTCGATTGATTCCTGCGATCACTTTATAGCGAGCAACGTCAAAGCTAGAAATAGGTGTTTTTATCAAGTGTTATTTTTAAAAATTTATTCAATTTTTAGTGATGGACGTAACTGGAGTAAATTTTATTAACTGGAAAGAAACTATTAAATCGTTGTATTTAAAAAGAGATGATGTGCCAAAACATAATGACATGTTCAATAAGATATTCTTAAAATAAAAAATTTCATATTTTTTGTGTTTAATTGTTTATTTGTAATCTGCTAAATTATTTTCATTTAAAAAATTTTATTTTTCTTACCCATCTACACAATGAGCAGCTGTTAAAATGTAACGATGATTTAGGATTGTGCCACCGCAGAGAAAACTATTGTCATATTTCGTGATAATCTGAAAAGGATATTTGCCAGGTGGGGCATCGTGACCCCCAACTACTTTCAAAATGGGGCCAGCTAAAATAAAATTATTTCATATTATTCTTATTATTTCATATTTAATTGTATGAAATACACTTGGATTTTAATATAATTGTGGAATTGTAAAAGAAGACTTCGTTCAGACTTTGGAAAAAAAATCTTAGAGAGAATCAAATTAATATAATTAATATGGCTTTAGTTCGAAAATTATAGACACTTATATTACCATAGGTCCCAACTACAAAAATCAGAAGTGAGATGAACACTTTTCCGTGGATCATGCTGCTTATTAAATTGAAAACTATCTCAGATTTGTGAAATCTAGGTTAATATTAATAAAAATTGTAATGTATGATTGAAAGATTACTATCAGTGTTCTGCTTATGAAGATTAGATTACTAGCCACTTATCGTGAAACAGATATACTATCAAAAAGTTCAATAAAATTATAAATTCGTCTGGAATATTACAGAGTATTGTATAACAGTCGTTATGCTTCTAAAATATTATATATTATTCAAAAACACTCTAGACGATTCTAAAATAATCGCAAACATTGAGAGCACTTCAAAACAATCCATAATATATGAACACGTTTTAATGCTTAAGATTCAATTTTCATATTTTTCGGCTACTTTTAGACGCGAGTAAATTAAATTAATTTTTGTTGTTAAATCTGATTTAAATTGGGCTTAACGCATTTTGTGAAAAACTTAATAAGAAATTACTAAGTGGGCTAATTTATAGTTGGTCCCACAAACGGTCCTGATTAAATTATTATTTTTATAATGATTCTTATTTATATGTCTATCTGTAAGAGTTTTATTTTCCTTAGCATAATTGTATTTCTCTCAAGACCTTATCAATGCAGAGTTGATAAAAAATTATGCCACAAGTTTTATTTACGTATTGATATAAAAAACAGTTTAATGTGCAGTCTGTGGTCAAATGCAATTTATAAGTACTGCTAATCCACAAGCAAATATTTATTACCTTTATTCTTTATCATATCTATTTATTAGGCAATATTTCTTATCATTCGAAAATTTATGCATTTTGAGAATTGATAAGAATTCTATTTTGTTTTCATTACAAACAATACAAATGATATTATTGCTTTATAATACATTTCTACATTCATTTATACAATTTTGCTCATGTTTATCATTATTTCTTTTAGAATTGTATTCTTCCATAACGAAAGTGTCAATAAGCACCATTTGTTAAATTCGCTTGACATTTTTCTCACTCCGTTCATAAAGAAATTTAATTTCAGTGAATTTAAAATATATTATTTTGCAGTTCATAATTCCTTATTAAAAATTGTTCTGCAAATATTAAAACTGAAATTAAGGAAAAATTTACAAACGATTAAGTAAATAATTTCATTTTTGTGTCGGTGGATGTATCCGTTTTCTAAAACACGAGTTTTATTTATTTTATAAACAATCAGCAATATTTCACGGAAAACTGGCCATTTTAGTAATAGAACATTTTTTAATTTTGATGTATCCAATTATTAAATACTTGTTAAAGTCCTTTAATAACTGTCGTATTATAGAAAAAACTCATATTTTGGTACAATTTATCTATTTAAATTTTTCAAAATTTTATTCATTCAAATAAACTTGAAAAATAAAGAGTATATCCGGGTAAGCATGCAAAAAATGTCCCCAAACTGAATCAAATTTTTCCAAAATCTCAAACTGTTAGCGGCCATATTAGACGAGTTATGGAGGGGCAGGGGGCGTTACGTCCAATTTAGTTTTTATTTTTTTCTCTGTTTCTGTGGTTAGAAAAAATTTGAAAAATTCACCAAACTTTTTATATCATTCTGAACGTGCATGCTTTGTCTGAAAAATTTTTGGCGGGAAATATAGAATACCTGTAAAAATTCAAGTTTAGATTTTTAATGGTACCCCCTTCCCTCACACACATTTGCTTGTTTTCCAGAAAAAGAAATAGCATACTTTTCTACAGTATTTTTTATTTGTTCAAACAATTCTTTTCCTTGTCCACATGAAAATTGTTTATATAATTAAATAATATGTTAAACAAGATAACAATACTTGAAATTCATCAACATTTTCTAATTTATCCCGAAAGATAATAACTTTTCACGATTAACGGGGGGATAAAAACTCATGCAACAAATAATAATTGTTTAAAGAAATTAAAATGGTTTTAAAAATTGTCGAAAATTTGTAACTTGTCAGTTAAAAATTATTCATGGTGAAAGAATTTCAAAAATACCATCTTTAACATGAATTTCATTTAAAACTGCTATTTTGCATTTCTTTGGGGCATTTTCCAGGCACATTAAATGGGAATTGGAGGTGTCAAAATTAAAGTTTATTGGGTGGAAGTTATTCCTTACTTAATCCTTAAAGGGTGAGTTATACTATAATTCAAAAAAATTTTATAAGAAGTAGTTCGTTTTTCCATTTATCTGAAAATCAATATTTTTAAATTAAAAACCCTTTTGGTGAGTTAATAAAGCGTTGAAAAAAATTATAATGTTTCTTTTTCCGAAAAAAGAATAAATTGAAATAAAAAGCAAATGAAAGTTGAATTTTTACAGGTATACATTTAGAGCAGCCAAATGTGAAAATTTGTGTTTTTAGTCTTTTAAACTAAAATCCCCCAAGTTTAAAAATCTAAGAACATGCACAATAATATCTCTTGGGGTGACTTTTCTGTTTTAAGAAAACTAAGGTAGAACTTGAATTTGGTCACATACCAAAATTTAAAAATAAATGTTTTGAAATTTCTTCTGAGTTTGAATTTCCCAACAAATTTTTTTTCGACAAAATCATGCACGTTGAGAATTATTGAAAAAAGTTATGTAAAGTTTTTTTTTGCAAAACTATGGGAACAGAATTATTTCTTAATTTTAATAGGTTACTTGAAATTAAAATGTTCTCTTTACTTATTACTGCAGCTTCGAAATATACAGGAATCAATTATATTTTTATAATTACTTTTAGTTCCAATATCATAATTTTAAATCTTTCGATTTTAAATTATTCAGATTAAAAATTTCTACTCTTAGAAATTACGCTTATTACACCAATTTTAATACAATAATAGAAACAATAAATTAATTTAAAAAATTTTTAAATTTGATGTCATTCAATTTTGACTGATTTGAAATGAAGATGTAATTTCAAACATTAACAAATTGAAACCAAGTGTCCCAAGTGACTTTGCATTTTCTTACTTCAACGCCCCACACTATTTTGACATGTTTCATTTGAATGTTATATTATAACTGACTTGAGTATTTTTAATGTTAAAAATATTTAATTAAATGTCAATTTACTTTAAATTTATTACTGTACTAGCAGATACGACCACGCGTTGCTATGACTCAGTTATAATACGTTGAATTAATATTATACTAAACTATTCAAGAAATCGAAAGATGGTGCCATCTATTGGTGGCTGGCCTAACATAGATAATGTAAAATGTTGAAGTTGTCGGTCAATAAACTAACATACACCGCCATCTGTGAGAAACTTATGGAACTCAGAAATAAAAACATTTCATTTGCAATAAAGAAATATCAAGGTAATAAATCGCGATAAAAAGTATCCAATTCCTCAAGTTGGACCCAATTACACACAGTACAAAAAATTTCATCAAGATCGGTTAAATAGTTTCGGAGTTTAGTGACGACAAACATCGTGTCACGAGATTTTTATATAAAAAGATATTCGTATCGAAAGTTCAGTGTGAGTTTTATAAGTGCTAGAAGATTGATAAAATGAGTCATATCAATATTTTTTGCTACAATGACTTAAAAATATATATATATATATATATATATATATATATAAATGAATTTTAATTGTAGCCCAAAAAATTCATGTAATCAGTTATACAAGAAGACATTGCACTTATTTTTGTCTTTTCCTTACTCTTAAAATTAAAAATTTTTAAAGTGAAATATTTTTTTAAATATTAAAATATTGATCAGAAATCAACATTTTTTTGAAAATTAATGTATCTTCTTGAAATTTCATCTTTTTGGCAAAAGATTAATCTTCTTCTTTAATTGAAATTATTTTGTTCTTATTTAGTTCTTTTTCAGGATTCGTAAATCTTTGAAAATTTTCACGGAATTTCAAGAATTTGCAATATTTTTTAGAGGATTTAAGAGATTTTCTTAGATTGCATATGTTTATAAGGGATTCTGAAGATTTCAAGGATTTCCGAATTTTGTAAGGGTCTTAAAAATATTTGCTAAATAGTCGATATTCTTGTCTAACTATTTTTTATCGAATTACTGTAATTCAAACATTTTTTTCGTCACGAGACTAGCATCAAATTCTTGAGTACGAAAATAAAAATAACCCACATACTGTTGAATTATCTAAAAATAACAGTTACATACAATTAAATATAAACACTAGAAATCTGTCATTATCACCTTGAATTATATAAAATACTGCTGCTTATAGAAATCATTTAAACTTGGTTTTAAATTCTATCAATTTATCATTTTTTTAGATTTATTGTTGCTAGACATTTCATCTGAATTAAAAAAATGTTTGTACCATAAAAGCATCTGCTGCAAGAAAAATGAAAGCAGAACATGTTCTCCAAACCTGTGAGCCGGTTTTTGCCTTGCCGTTTTGAATTGGTATTCCCAACTGATTTGTGACTGCGCACATCGATGCGCAGATAGAATTTTCCAGAATTTGGCTTCTTACTTAATTTGTGTATACTATCCAGAACTATTTTTCCCTAGACTATTATCGAGAATTGCAAGACTCTTGAGCATTAAGTATTGAAAAATGTGAAATATATTATTAAAAGTCATTCAAAATCTCAAGAACTTAGGTACCCCTCCAAATTCCTGAACTAATTCTAAACTTGTTACAGAAATTTTTTTTTGCGTGATGATTTCTATGTAAAGCACCGTCGAAGTTATTCCAGCAGCATCTTTTTCATTAATAGTCCAGACAATCTGCATTTTTTCAAAAGCTAAAGTACAGCCTCGATTTCACGTTCAAAATGTGTTTCAATACTGGTGTTAAACATATCCTCGCGTTATCCACCCGTGATTCTTAAGGCAACATTGTTTAAATAATTCAAATATATTTAAAAGATCGTTTTTTCACTCAGGCTCGACTAGATATTATTAGAAAGAATCGGTATTTCACTTATTTTTAACTCTTAAAAATCCTCGTCGAATGAGATGTCGCGCGTTTATATTGGTGAATTCACTAATTAGTTATTAACAAAAAACCATTAAAAAACGCTATTTTTTCAATATTTTTTTTCTATCATGCTAAATAAATAGAACAAGTTAAAGTATTGCAAACTGCTTGTTGTGATAATACAAATATCCCTGATTTTTTTCGATCCAACATTTTGAACAGATTATGAATAATCGGTTTTTGAAAAAAGAAAAACGGTTAATTAACAAATGTTATAAAGACATGAAAAAACGTCGTACAAGTTTCTGCAACATATTATTCAATTTCTTTAGACCTGCACTATCAAAATACTTGATTAAAAGTCGTCATTTCTATTTATTTTTTATTGAAGAATGCATTTGTTTATTGCACAATTTTATACGTGCGTCTGAAACTCAGTAACTTCCCCAAATTTCTTCAAAGCGATTTGTAACACTTGCCTTTGTAATACTGCCTTTTTTCTGTTCTATTTTAAAAAAATCGGCTCGCTAGCTCCATTAGGAGCCAAGTTAGCTTTTTTCTAAAAAAATTCATCGCCTTAAGCTGTAAAGATGGAGAAACCGGACTTTTTTTAATTTACAATTAAAGAGTCAAGCTTTATTATTCACTACTTGAA
This sequence comes from Druon quercuslanigerum, assembly GCA_010014905.2. Taxonomy (NCBI): domain Eukaryota; kingdom Metazoa; phylum Arthropoda; class Insecta; order Hymenoptera; family Cynipidae; genus Druon; species Druon quercuslanigerum. The sequence goes on along the minus strand of JAAAKG020133969.1, from coordinate 10,950 downwards.
AATGCGAATATTACTTGACTTTGCCTTTAAATCGTTGGAAGTCCGAGGTACGAACTCGAACTCGGCGCCCTGGATTATGGTGGGGGTAGAGCGTCATCGCGCGCTCTGGAAACTGAAAAACTCGCTTTAAATTCGCCGCGCTGAAATTATTCACGTTTATTCCGGAACTATTCATCCAATTTTGATCATTTTCTTTTAATGTGGAATAGCGTGTAAAAGTATTAACAATGGATAGGCTCCTGCATCAATTATACATTTACTTAATTTTTTGGACGACGCTGTAAATTTTTCATCAACTTATATTTAACTTATGGCAATTTATTAATAGCAGGGAACCTTTGAAATAATAATATTCACCATATAATAGAAGTGTTAAAACAAAACATGACAAAGACTCATTCTGAAAAAAAGTTTTTTATTATCATTTTATTATAATCAACTTACGTTCGATAAAATTTGCATCATTATCATTATTTACAGTACTTATCAGAAAAGCCGTCGAGGCTCACAAATAGAACTTCTATCTCCCTGTTTTCCCTCTTTATGTAATAAGTGTTTCTTCTTGAAAATCTTACGATTTCTAAGAAGTTTTCTTTCGGTTTAAGAAGTTAGTTTGCGTCGAGATTTTACACGCTGCACATTAAAAATATTTCTTTCCTGTTCGTGATAATCTTTAATTATTTTATGTTCAAACAGTATATAAAATTGAATTTTTAAAGAGTTTTTTATTACAATAAGCAGAATCACTGACAGGACTATCTAGTGTGTGTTTCTAAAACAGCTTTCAAATAAACACAGGGAGTAATTCATTTTTACATGATTGCTAAGATTATATTAGAATTAATCATTTTTTAGAGAATATCCATAGAAAGATTTTCTTTTTAGGTTACATCATCTTTTTGTATTATACCTTAATTTATCCAATAAATTACTCCCTGAAGAGGAGGTCTAAATTGGCCTCGAAACATGTTGGTCCCCAAGCAGGAGAAAGAGAAAGAGTGAGAGGCTGGTTTTTGGTTGACTTTTTCCTTTTTTCTCCCTCTTCTTTATTTTCTATTGATATTTATGTCTCTAACAAGCCGGAAAGCGAGATAGTTTGGAAATATATTTTTTAATGCTTGAATCTTTTTTATATTTTCATGAAATTATTTTTTTGCTTTTTTTGGAATTCCTTCGTCGGCACTATGCGACATTCGTCGCACAATGGAGTGTTACATTGTTTTAAGAATCGTTTATGTTTTATTGAACAACATTTATTTGAAAGGTTCCCTGCTATTAACAATTTGCCAATAGTTAAACATAAGTTGATGAAAAACATACAGCGTCGTCCAAAAAATTAAGTAAATGTATAATTGATGCAGGAGCCCATCCATTGTTAATACTTTTACACGCTATTCCACATTAAAATAAAATGAACAAAATTGGTTGAATAGTTCCGGAATAAACGTGAATAATTTCAGCGCGGCGAATTTGAAGCGAGTATTTCAGTTTCCAGAGCGCGCGATGACGTTCTCCCCCGACCATCATTCAGTGCGCCGAGTTCGAGTTCGTACCTCGGACTTTCGACAATTTAAAGGTAAACTCAAGTAATATTCGCATTTTCCATCTTTATAACTTAAGGCGTTGCAATTTTTTGATAAAAGCTAACTTGGCTCCTAATAGAGCTAGCGAGCCCATTTTTTTACATTGTAGCGAAAACAGGCAGCAATACAAAGGTAAGTGTTACAAATCGCTATGAAGAAATTCGGGGAATTTATTGAGTTTTAGACGCACGTATAAAATTGTGCAATAAACAAATGCATTTTTGAATAAACAATAAATAGAAATGACGACTTTAAATCGAGTATTTTTATAGTACAAGCCTAAAGAAATTAAATGATATGTTGCAGAAACTTGTACGACGTTTTTTCATGTCTTTATAACATTTGTCAAACATGTTGAATCGAAAAAAATCATGGATATTTGTATCATCACAGCGAACAGTTTGCAATAATTTTACATGTTTTATTTATTTAGCACGATACAAGAAAATTATTGATAAGATAGCGTTTTTAATGATGTTTTTTTAATAACTCGTTAGTGAATTCGCCAATTTTAACGCGCAACGTCTCATTCGACGAGGATTTTTAAGAGTTAAAAATGAGCGAAATACCGATTCTTCCTAATAATATGCAGTCGAGCCAGAGTAAAAAAACGATTTTTCAGATATATTTTAATTATTTAAACAATGTTCCCGGAAGAATCACGGGTGAATAAAGCGAGGTTTTATTCAACACCAGTATTCAAACATATTTTGAACGTGAAATTGAGGCTGTACTTTAGTCGAAAAAATACATTAGGCTGAAGCCAGATAGCCTGCACTATAACAAGTTATCCGTTCAATCCTCGCTACACCTTCGTTCCTCCTCCGCTTATAGTTTCAAGTTCCACCACTATAAAGTAAACGACTACTGCTCCAGACTAACCCCTCGAGAAGATATTCTGCACTGATACGATTACCTAGTCTCCCGGTTAAGGGCGACTGCAGCACAGAATCCGGAAGGGGAAAAAGTTCGGGTGAAAATCTCTTCCTTGAGCCTCAAATGGTCATTGGTAAGAGCAACAGTGTTGTAGGGGTTGCAGAAGAAGGGTGGTGTGACACTGAAGGTTAAAGCCATAACGTGCTAACATCGATAAAGCCAAGTCGCTGTGCCAGCGAGATGAAATGAGCTGGCAATAAAACTCGGAATGTGCCGCGATCCATACAAGTTTCGATTTGTTTCAATTTGCGTGGCAACCCTATAACGTTCGCAAACACCCCAACTCTCCAAACTTATTCTATACAGAGTGTCCCGGTACTCAAGTTTTATTTTCATATTTTTGAATTTCTCCTAAAAAATGGATTTGGAAATAATAATAAAGGTTTGTTGTGCAATTATTAATTAATGAATAATTAACCATTAGGGATTAACCGTCAGAAGGGTACAACTTCACACGGCATCTGAGCGACGAGATATTAAATCTTAGAAATTATATTTTCCTTCAGAATAAACGTTGAATTATTTTTAATCCCTTCGAGAATTTTGAATTCTGGAGTATTCAAACGAGTTATTAGGATCCAAATGAGTTCTTAGAATTTGTCTTATTTGAATTTTTTTGAAATTTTTTTTTAATTATATTGAAATCTTTAAAATGCAAAAGCATAATTTCGAACTTTTTTTTAATCCAGTCAATTGTCTGAACAGTTTTAAGTTTTCCACATTCTTTTGAAATTTGTCAATTCTTCCTAAGTCTGTGAATTCTTTCGCACTTTGTGAATTCTTCTGAATTCTTTAAATTCTGCTCAGTTCTCTGAATTATTAAAAAATTTTCTGAATTTTTTGAATTCTCACGATATCGCTACATTTTTATATTTGTTTTTCAATGATCACGCTGAATTACTCTAACTTTCTTTTAATATTTTGAACTCTGTAGAATTAAAGCGAAATCTACAGAAATTTGGAAGCTCTTCTTTATTCCTTGAAATGTTCACAATACATCATGAATTGTTCTGCATTTCGCCAGGTATTTTATGTTTTCCTAAGTCTCTTGACTTTTTCTAAATTCTCTAATAACTTGTTAATTTTCTGAAATCTTTTGTTTTTTATGAATTATTTTCTATTCTTTTAATTTTTTTTAAATTATGTAAATTCTTTGAATTCAGTGAATTATTTTGAACTATGTACATTTTTTTACACTCTGGGAATTCTTCTGAATCCTCTGAATCCTTCCAAATTCTCTATATTCCTATTAATTATCGGAATTCATCTGAGTTCTCTGATTTTTCTAAATTTCCTGAATTCTTCTAAATTGTAAAACTTTTGAGTTTATTGAATTTTTTTGAAATCTCTTAAATATTTTGAATGCTTGGTATTCTTTTTATATTTTCTTTTTGCAATTATCTAAATTCTGTTGCATTCTCTGAATTCTTTTAAACACAATGAATTCTTTTACATTCTGTGGGTTCTTCAAAATATTCAAAAGATATGAAGAAGTTCAAACTAACTCGAAGGATATTTTAATGATTTCAAAATAATTAAAAAATGTTTTAAAAAATTCAGTGATATCACGAGAATGCAACAAATTCAGAACAGTTTAAAGAGTTCAAATTTTTTTTTAAAATTTAGAGAATTCAGAAAGTTGAAAGGATTCAGAAGAATTAAGAAGAATTGAGGGAATTAAGAAGAATTCATAAGGTACAACAAAATCACAGACTTCAAACGAATTCTCAACACTTTAAAGAATTAAAAACGTTTCAAAAAAATAAAGAGAATACAAAAGAAATCATAGAATTTAAAAGATTTCAGAGAATTTAAATAAGTTCATAGAATTCATGAGCATTCAGATAAATGAGAAAAATTCGTAAAATTCAGAAGAATTCAGATAATTGACTAGAATGAAGAGGATACAAAAAAGAATTGCAGAAATTGAAAATAATGCATAGCATATTGTAGAGGTTATAAGAAAATTTAAAAAAAAAACTTTAAAAGTATTCAGAGGTCTCAAGAAAATAAAAAAAATGCAGAATTGTTTAGAGTTCAGAAAATTTTGCCAGAATTCGGATAATTAAGAAAAGGGATCATAAAAGGAATTCATAGAATTCAAAATATTTCAGAGAATTCAAAAGACTTCAGAAAATTCAAAAGTTATTCGAGAATTCAGAAGAATTCAGGATTTTCTAGGGAATAAAAAAGACTTAGAGAAACTCACAATAATTGATGGTGTATTTTAAAGATTTCAAGAGATTAAAAAAACTTCGAAATTTCGGCAGAATTCGTTTGAATTCTAAAGAATTCAAAACATTCGAGAAAAGTTAAAATAATTCAACACCTATTAGAATGATTAAAAGATAATTGAAACCCATATTTAAAAATTGAGTGACATCGTAAGAATTCAACAAATTCAGAACAGTTTAGAGAATTAAAACAATTTAAAAACAATTCACAGAATTAAAGAAATTCATAAAAATTCAGAAGAATTCATAAAATTAAGAAGAGTTCATTCAGAAGAATTCACAGGGTGCAAAAGAATTCAGAGCCTTCCAACGAATTTGCAAAATTGAAAATTGAGAAAAATTAAAAGAATTCAAACAATTGAGTAGAATTCAGAGAATACAAAAGACGTAGACAAATTAAAAATCATGCTTGCTGTATGGTACAGGTTTCACGAGAATTAAAAAAAAAAATTTTAACAATTCAAAGGAGCATAATTCTAAGAATTCATTTGGATTCTAAGAATTCCTTTAACGTCTACAGAATTCAAAATACTCGCAGGAAGTTAAAATAATTCAACATGTATTCTGAAGGGAAATATATTTTCTACGATTTAATATCTCGTCGCTCAGTTTCCGGATGGAGTTGCACCCTTATCATTCACAACCTCCTGCAAATTTAAAAATTACACGGCCTCAGCTTTTTCGAGCACCCACGCTCGTCACTGACACATGGATTGTCTTCCATCTAACGACTGCTTCAGATTTGTTAATTCTCAATTGTTAATTAATCATTAATTATTAACTTGACGACAAATTTTTATTATTATTTTGACTTCATTTTTTATGATTAATGCAAAAAAGTAAAGTTGTACCTTGATTACCAGGACACCCTGCATAACCAATATTTGATTACAATATGCCGTCACTTCGCTCCCATTCATTCCTTTTGAATTGGAATTTTCTTCGAACCTTAGAAATGCAATGGGATTAGGGCTCTTGTTGAGTTGATAACATTTTACGACGCTTTGTTAAAAGAACAAACGTTTTCCTAACCAAGTGGAAATCTTCAGCTACTTTCCCTTGAGCTACTTTCCCCAAAGCTACCTTTTAGCAAGCTACCTCCCCTTAAGCTACTTTCTCTTTTATCCTTTTGGAAATTGTGGTAAATTCTAGGGCAACTACTTCACTTCATCAATCGACTTTAAAATCTATATCGATGACCTTGAAATAAATTATTCACGGATCACGAGTTTCGTTTTCTCGTGTTGCTCTTTTGTGAGAAAGACTGTATTCCAGTATCTGTAGGTTCGGAACCAACGCTGACATCATTGTACTGAATCGGGCAAGTTGCACGTTTTGCACTTTTCTCGCCCTCACTTGACTGCTACCCACTACCACTTGTCCCACCCTCTATCCACTTGATTCAGGAACTTATAGCCCTTCGATTTCTGGCGCAAGCACCCACCTTATTACATACTATTTATTTGCCTACGTTTTTGGACGCTAATATCAGCGAATTTCAGATTCACACTCTTGCACCACTTTGCTTCTCTTCACTTTTCCTATTCCCCTTTTCGCCGTCTTTCATCTCTGCCTCTTTTAAGATATGCATGAGAATTTCCGCGGACCTCTCGGCAACTTTGTCTTGAGCGGAAAGGATTTCCATCTCTTTCCAGAGGTTTCACGGTTTTTCGTCTGACGGAGCTGCGCTTACTTGTTAGACATTTGCATGGATCGTGAAACACGTCTAGGTGAACGTGTTAATTCGCACTTTTTCTAAGGCTACCGTCAGCAGTCTGTCAGACCCAGGTTAAGGGAATAATGGCTGCGAATGCCAGTCCGGTTTCATTATGAGTAAAGATAAGTTGGAGGAAAGAAAAAGAAATTTTTTAGAGACTTTAAGTCACGTTTAGAAATTAGGAATTTGATGGTTCATTTGAAGCTGTGTGGGGAATTTACTTGATGTATTGTCTGTAGTTATTAACCTAGCCTGCTGATCATTACTAGGTCCACTATTTAACTCTTCTAATCGATTCTCAAGTCACACCAACTTAAAATTATCAGTTGTCCTATTGACTGACAATTTTTACTTGTCATATTTAGTGATATATCTAGTTGTCAAATTCTCTTACAAATTTGTGGTTGTGACAAGCACTTTAGATTTAAAAATTTCGGTTGGAAACTTCCGCTACATTTATTGGAAGTTTATTTGCGAAACGTAAGGTAAATCTACTAGACATAATGTTGTAGTTCCCAAATGCTGGTATTTGTATAGTACCTCACATGTATTGGAATTTTATAATACAAGTGAAGTAGCAATTATAGGATTCGAGGAATTCATGGAATTCACGAAATTCAAGCATTCATCGAAAACTCGACACCTGTTGAAGCGAAAGTAAAAAAAATGTAAATCATTTCTCAGAAGACTTGTTCCTGGCAAAGAAAAAGGTTCTGACAAAACCAGAATTTTTTGAAATGTATAGTACATAACGCGACTATTTCTAGAATTCAAGAAATTCATGGAATTAAAGGATTTCGAGAAATTCACAGAATTTGCGCAATTCATATAACTCCCCAAATTCACGGAATTCGAGAAATTCACGGAATTTACGAGTTTCACGAAGTTCAGAGAATTCACGGAATTCACGATATACACGCAACTCAAGAAACTCAGGGAATTAACTGAATTCAAGAAAATCATGGAATTCACAGAATTCAGGAAAATCAAGAAATTCACTGAATTCAAGAAAATCCTAAAATTCACGGAATTTATGGAACTCAAGAAAGACAGAAAATTCATGGAAATTACGCAATTGAAGAAAATCAGTAGATTCACGGAACTTACAGAATTCAGGAAAATCTAGAAATTCCAAAATTTACATGATTCGCGAAGTTCAAAAAAATTCACGGAAATCAAGGATATTCACGAAATTCAAAAAATTTACAGAACCCAAAGAATTCACGGAACTCAACAAACTCATAATATTCAAGAAATTTACGAAATTAATCAACTTTAGGCAATTTATGGAATTTGAGAATTCATGGAATTCAAGGAATTCGTGGAATTACGGGATTCAAGGGATTCATGGAATTGACGATATTCACGGAATTCAAGAAAATCAAGGAATTCGCGGAATTCACAAAATTCATGGTATTCACGGAATTCAACGCATTCCATGAATTTTTGCAATTTACGATATGCACGAAATTCAAGAAAATCAGAGAATTAACGGAATTCAAGAAAATCAGTAAATTCACGGGATTTACGGAATTCAAGAAAGGGAATAAATTCACGGAAATTACGCAATTCAAGAAAATCAAGAAATTCACCAAATTTATATGATTCGCAAAGTTCAAAAAAATTCACGGAAATCAAGGATATTCACGAAATTCAAAGAATTTACAGAACCCAAAGAATTCATGGAACTCAAGAAACTCATAATATTTAAGAAATTGACGAAATTAGTGAACTTCAGGCAGCTTATGGAATTCGAGAATTCATGGAATTCACGGAATTCGTGGAATTACGGGACTCGAGGAATTCATTGAATATATGATATTCACGGAATTTATGGCATTCACGGAATTCAGAAAATTCATGAAATGCACGGAATTTAACACATTTAATGAATTCTGGCAATTTACGATATTCACAGAATTTAAGAAAATCAGTAAACTCACGGAACTTACAGAATTCAAGAAAATCAGGAAATTCACGGAATTTATGGGATTCATGGAGTCCAAAAAATTCACGGAAATCAATTATATTTACGGAATTCTAAGAATTTGCGGAACACAAAGAATTCAGGGAACTCAACAAATTCATAATATTCAAGAAATTTACGGTATTAATGGAATTCTCGGAGCTTATGCAATTCGACAATTGATGGAATTAACGAAATAGTTAAATTGATTGTTTTTAGTCAATTAGTCAATTAGTCAATTAATCAATTAGTTGAATTGATTGAATTCCGCGAATTCCATAAATTTAATCAATTTCATGAATTCCGTGAATTCCCTAAATTAGGCGTATTCCATTAATTCCGTAATTTTCATGAATTTCGTGAATTTCGCGAATTCCATTAATTGTATAAATTTCGTGAATTTTGTGAATTCCATTAATTGCATGAATTTCGTGATTTTAAATGATTCCATAAATTTCGTAAATTTCGTGAATTCCGTGATTGCAGTGAATTTATTGAATTCCGTGATTTCAGCGAATTCCTTAAATTCCGTGAATGCCATAAATTTCGCAAATTCCCTTAATTCCTCGAATTTCACGAATTCAGTGATTTTCATGAACTCCTTTAAGACCTTAAATTCCATGAAATGCGTAAATTCCATAAATTTCGTATTTCCCTTGAATTCCATTAATTCCGTTACATCTTTTAATTTGATGATTGTCGTGAGTTCCTCGAATTCCATGAATTAGGCGAAATTCGTGACTTCTGTGAATTTCCTGAATTTCGCGAATTCCATAGATTTCGTGAATTCCTTTAATTCCATAAATTACGCAAATTTTCAGAATTTGTGAATTGCTTAAATTCCATAAATTACGTGAGTTCCTCGAATTCCACTAATTCCGTTACTTCTGTTAATTTTATGAATTTCGTGAGTTCCTTGAATTCCATGAATTCAGAAAAATCCGTGACTTCTGTAAATTTCATGAATTCTTTCATTTCCATAAATTCCGTGAATTTCAACAATTCGGTGATTTCCTTGAAATCCATTAATTTCGTGATTCTCCTGTTCAAAATTTTTGTCTTACGAACGCTTTAATACATGTAATTTCGTTATTCTAATACCATGCTTGTAATATTACCTTACGGTTGTATTGTAGAATTCTTTTAAAAGTGTTTTAGAATTTCAAACATTCTTATCAGTGAACCAATCACTTGCTACGGTTCACAATCCTCATAAATATTGTTCTACATGAAAGTTTTAAAAGTGTTACAACATTTGTAGATTGAGTTAACATTTTGTGAAAGTTTACTTTCGTATTAATACAGAGTGTCTAGCATCATGGAAATCCTTGAGAACCTGGAAAAATCCTTGAATTTTTTCTATCTAGAAAAACCTGGTAAATTCCTCGAATTTTGCTCATAGTCCTGGACTTTTTTTCGTTTAAAGAAACAGAAGGTTTTTGAAATTTGTTCTCTACTTAACCTATGAAGATTGCTGAACCGTATTTGTTGTATATTTATGTATACAATAATTAGGCGGGCTAGTCACCTGGAAAATATAGACAACCTGAAATTGCCAGTGAATTTTTATATATCTGAATAATCCTGGAAATGTAAGAAAACTTTTTTTTTAATCAGGAAATTGTTCCCGGAGCGTGTCTAATTTTTTTAAATTGCGCTATAAAATTAAATAACATTTTTTTCATTGGTCAAAGTAGCTTTAAATTACGCGATATATTTATTTTGTTGAAAATTCGTTCTTTTTGGTAGATAATTGATCCGCTTAGTTGAAAATTCATCTTTTTCTTTAAAAGTGTCATGAAAATTTTTGTCACTCTTGACTGTAGACTTTTTAGCAGTTAAACATTCTACTCACGTTCAAAATTCGTCTTTATCAGCTGTACTCAACTGTTCTTTTTAATTATAATTAAAATCTTTTTCGGTCAAAAATTCATCTGTTTGGTTCATAATTGAACTACTTTATTGAAATTTTATTTTTTGCTCAAAAATAAAGGTTTGTAACTAATAATTTAAGTAATTCAGTTAAATTGAATTTTCTTGAAAAATCGAAAATTCAAATTTTGACAGCATACAAAGATAATACAAAATCAAAAATTACATTTTGCGGACAAACTTTGAAAAATACGGAATAAGATGAGTAGATATAAATTGTGCATTTCCAAAGATCTACAAGTTTGTTATTATTCCCTTTTTGATAGGATGCTCTGCTTTATTTTAATCATGAAATCCGTTATTAACAGTCAAAAAAACTCTGTTTGCTGCTTGGGCACATTCTCATCACAACTTTTGTCTTTTAATTTCTTTTACGTCTCTATTTGGGTTTTAAAAATATTTACTTCATCACGTTTTTAATAATATTTTTTACGATGAAAACAAAAAAAAACGGTTAAAACATTATTCATGATAAATTAATTCATTTTTACATTCTCAGCAAAGGAAAGGTGTGCAACTCATTTTTATATAAACCAAAATGAATCTTTGAGTAAATGGGACATTTCAACCAAATTATTAAAT
>JAAAKG020133968.1:0-13995 GCA_010014905.2 Druon quercuslanigerum | reverse complement strand
AACATCGAAATAAGTCCATAATATTAGTGTCGGTAACGACAGAAACGCTCCAACTCGGGAATAGAGTCCCTGTCGGTCCTACCTTAGCCTTCTCGACCCGACCGGGTCTCTTGATCTCAGGACTGCCTTGATCAGCCGTTACACGGTCTTAAAGCAATTTTTATAATTATGCACGATGAAAAATGTTGAAGAATATTACTGTTTTTTTGCATTTAATGATTATTTTAAAGACTATTATTCAAAGTTTTAACCATTATTTTAGTACATAATGGTGAAAAAATGGTAGAAAATAAACAATTTTCTATTGAAAATTAGTATTTTTATGTTTAAAGATTATTATATGTTTTTTTTTTGTTATAAAATGTATCTTCTAGGATCAAAATTTATCGTTTTGATCAATAATTGAACTGTTTAAGGAAAATTGGTTTATTTTGAATTTTATTTTAACTATTTTATTTTTCCTTCACAATTGATGTTTTTCAGTCAGAAAGTCATCTATTTGGTTTACAAATTTAATATGTTTCATTTCAAATTTCTTGTTCTTTAGTAAAAACTTAATTTTCTAGGTTAAAAACTCTTCTTATTGATTGAATATTAAACTTTTTTTAATATCCGTTGGTTCTTGGTTGAAAATTTAAGTATTAAATTTGCATTTTTACTGCTTGAAAATTAATCTTAGTTGAAAATTCATTTTTTTAAATACAAATTTAGGTTTTTTTGTAATATTTAATAAATTTTTGGAAATATTTTTAAACACTCAGAATGTTCTAAAGGGTCTAAATGACTTAAACTGACGCGATGTTTTCTCAAAATTTATAGAAATCTTTTAAATTTTTGTAATATCTTTTTAAATTTTCTGCAAAAATTAATTTTAAAAAAATCCCTTCAAATTTTTCTATTAATCATTAGAATATTCTTTCTTTCTCTTGAAACATTTCAAAGTTGGTAAGAAAGTTTCTAAGTACACTCCAGCAAGAAAAGTTCCTGTTATAGAGGACAAGCTGGTCTTAAGGGGCAAGAGAATGGCGCCGCTGGGGCCGCTGGGTCAGCGGATTAACTCCACAACAACGCAGGAGTGTATGTAAAAAGCGAACCGCTTTATCCGCGGTTCATCGTGACGTCTGCTTCAATCAGTTGCAAAATGTCGCAGGCTATTTTCTTGAGTTCGCCTTCAGTATTATATTATATATTATACTTTTTAATATATAAAAGTTAAAGATTCGAAATTCGCAGTTTATCTGCATTTCATTTAAACTTCTTTAATTGTAAAGTGTTACTACCTTCCATTTTATACGTCATTAGTTTAAATGGAAAAATGCTTAGCGTTAGAGTTAGAATTTTTTTATTTTATTGGCCGTGAAAAATGTTTGCGAACCGAGAAGAAACTAGGAAATGGCAAGGATTTTTTCGATTAAAACGACTGCCCTGATGTATGTACATTTATACTTAAAAATATGTACTTTTATCAAGTTTGATTTTCGAGCACAAACATTTCCATACATATTATGACATTATATAACCAAAATAGAAAAAATAAAAAAACAAATTATTTTTTAGATGAAACTCCAACAGAAATGATTCATATGACCCTGATTTTGTATGGTGCGCTGAGTCCCGAGATTGTACGAAGTAGATTAAGGGTACCCCCGAAACGGCTTCTATAGCGGAACTGCAGTGTATGTCCCTTGTGAAAAAGTTAATTGGGGTCAGAAGGGGCCCCAACTAGATTGCCCAATTAATAATTGTGCCCCAGTTGGGCAGCTCAATCACTGCCCAACTGAGCTACTGTCGGGGCAGTAACGGCCAGCCCAACTAATACCTAGATTGAAGTAAGAAGCTGGGCCTTAGTTGGGCAGCCTAATCTATGCACAATTAATGAAAAAGGGGTGGAAATATTGAATTTATATAGTTAAAAGTAATAAATAATAAATATTTGTTAGTATTTTTTTATATTTTGACGCTTCTTTATAATTTAAAAACTGTTAGCATCCTTTTATTCTTTTTCATGTTCATCCCGGTCTCTTCCAACAGTCAGCTCAGTCCTAAAAGCATCTGAAGTGGTGTTTCCTGCAATATATTTGTTTTAGTACAAATTCTCAACTCAATATGAGAAACAGCACAATGCGATCAGTTATTTTGTTTATTGCTACTAAAACAAAAACGAAAGAACTTTGTAAATATAACTGTAGGGAACATATTATTGTTTTCCTACGTAATTCTAAGTCTTTACTAATTCATAAATTCATACACATTTTTCCATATATGATTTCTTATCGCTTTTAATATTTTCAATGTATCTACTGCATAAACCTCAATTTAAAATCAAATGTAGTTAGCCAGGCTACTACGCATTTTGGGCTGCCTGTAACCCTGCAGTATTGGGGGCATCAGGCCCATTCTGAGGGTCGCTCTTCAATTAGTCAGTACATGCTGGTCAGTCAATTGTGAAATACCCCCGCTCTGTCAAGCTTTTATTCATTTGTAATAAATTATTAATTTTTGTGTAAATAACGTTTACCGAATTATTTCGCATTCCTCCCAACACACTTCAATAACCTAATTTTACTAAAGCTTGAACGGACTCGACTGCAAGAAAAAATGGCGTTCGAGACTGCTTTAGTGCAGGCGACAGAGCCTGCCTGCGGCGTAACGGCTCGCGCAGCCGCACACGTTAACTAGTACAGACGGGGTTTTGCAAAATTACAAAATGCTAAGTTTACAAAAAAATGTTTATATATTATTTTTTCACTTGAAAATGTTACTGTACTCTGATGATCTCTTTGTTTTTTCAAAAGGAATGTCGATTTTAATTTAGAGCTTATATGTAATTCACAAATAGTTTCATTATTTTAAGCATATGAAAAACCTAATATGTAAAATATATTATAAACTCACCGTAATGTTAAAATCAAAATGTTAGTGTAGGAAAAATATTTAATGGTCAAAAGTTCTTTTTAAGGATGAGATAAAAAAATTGTTCAGGAAATTAATGTACTTTAACATTTTCCAGCAAAGTATAATAAACAAGCAATATTCATAAATAATTCATTTACTAAGTTAGTTTATAGTTTAATAATCATTTTTATTTATTTAAATGAAATATGTTTGATGCTAGATTCTGCTCGAATCGCTCACTATTTTTCAACCCGTGCTCATGATTAATTACCCGCACAACGTTTTTTATTAGAATTATCCCAATTTATTTATGTATTCCGAAATGAATGCAGGTTACAATAACTTTGCCGATGTAAATAGCAGCTGACCACAGCCGATATTTTATCTCTCTACTGCCCTCTATCGATGTAATTGGGGTTTCATTTTGTGGGATCAGACTTGTTTGCTCCAATAGGCATGGGCGCCGCCGGGATTACTTTCAGGGAGGTGCATCTGCGTCCATACACCATCATTATCTAAGATAGAATGTAGAATTATACATTATATTATGTAGATAAGTTTAATAGCAGGGGGGTTCAAATGCACCTCCTTGCACCCTGCTGCCGGCGCCCATGCCAATAGTGCTTACTTTAGGCGTTCTATGGGTGAGCACAATTTAAGCACAATTAAGTACAAAATCAAGCACTGATCGGCTTTATTAACGTAGGTTTTGACAATTAAAACTTCTAAATAATTGGAAGTTTCTAGAATTGGTTGTGATTGCATCCACTGACACTTATAATTAAAATAATCTGTTAATTAATTTAGAACGCCCACTATGGGCGTTCTATTGGTATTCCTAATGTAAGCCCAATCAAGAAATCAAACACGAAATCGGCTTTATCAACATAAGTTTTAATGATTAAACATTCGGAATAATTGAAAACTTCCAGGATTTCTATAGGATTGCATGCACTTACTCATATATTTAAAATACTCTGTTAATTAATTTAGAACTCCCTCTATGGGCGTTCTACGGGTGTACCCAATCAAAGCCCAATTAAGAAATAAAACACTGATCGGCTTTATCAATATAAGTTTTGATAAGTAAAAGTTCGGAACAATTGAAAAAGTTTCAGGATTCGGGTGGGATTGCATCCATTGTAAATTAATATTTTAATTAGTTTAACTTTTTGTTAACTGGGCAGCCCAGTTGGGACCCAATTAACGCCCAATTATAAGTTGGGCTAAGCTGGGCTGATGTCCACGTCGGTTTCTTCCAAATCTTTAAAAATCTGCATTTTTTATAATTTTTTTAAAAACTTTTTTTTCTTGTAGTGAAATTGGAAAAAAGTAATGACTTACAGTTCGGTCGAAAGGCTGAATATAACTTTTGTGTTACGAAACGTAAAAAGCTTGATTTAGAAAACAGATAGGACATTGCGTAAATGATTTATTATTTGATTTATACAAAATCTGGAAGACTTGGTAAAGTCATGGAATTAAAAAAAAAAGTTGTGTATTTAAAGATTATTTTAAAGACTATTAGGCAATCTCTTAAGAATTATTTTCGAACACCGCGGCGATAAATTGTGAAACTTTAAAATCTGTATTGAATATTAGTTTTTTTTTATTGTTTAAAATTTAAATAAATATCGTTTAATTCATTTCTTTTTGGTAGAAAATAAATCTCGTTTGAAAATTCCTCTTTTGTATTGAAAATTCAAACGTTTGGTTAAAAATTCCTTTTTTTTGTTGAAAATTTTGGATTGATTTAACTATTCTATTTGTTTTTAATCGTCGTTTTTTATCAATATTTTTTAAATCTTTGGAAGTCTTTTACTTTTATAAAATATTTTTAATCACTTCAACACAACTAAAAAACTAAATAACATTTTATGTGGACCGAATTTTTGTTTGAAGATGGAACTTTTTTTTGCAAATTTGTTGTTTCACGGTTGGAAACTTAACTATTTTACAAATTATTTAGTATTTTTTCTCGTAATTTATAGAAATCTTTTTTAAAAAATTTCAATCATTTTAAATGTTCTCGAAACATTAGTTTTTAAAAAGAAAAAATCCTTTTAAATTTTAATAGAATTCTTATGAGTATTCTCTGGAAAATGCTTAAACTTCTTAGGAAGTTTCTAAACTTTCTCTTTGAAGTAATTTGAAATCTAAATTTTGTTTTAATATTTCTTAAATCTTTTGTAGTCAAAATTTTTTTTGCATATTTTGAATACTTTTTTATATCTCTTAAAGTTGGTCGAGTTTTTATTATTTTCTAACTGAAAAATTGCAAAATTTTGTTTAAGGATCTTAAAGTCTTTTAAACTTTGAAATATGTATTTAAAAAAATGTCAAACTTTATTTCTTCTTTATTCATAATATTTCCTCTTCCATATTACACAAACAAGAAAATCTCAACCTTAATATTTACAAGTATTAACAACTATGTACATAAAGTCTTACATCTAGTCGCTTATCTTTATTTCCTGTATATCGCAATTAAGGACTTTTTAGCAAACGATTGAGCGAGCGATCGAAAGCAAGATCGCAAGTGCAAGCGAGAGAAAGAGAGAGCGAGAGAGAATAAGAACGCAAACGCATCTAAGTCTACTTATGCTAATTATATATCCATTGCTTACAAAATTTGCGCTTCTAATCTAGGCTACTTCAGTTTCCTTATTCTTTCAGTTTTTTTTTATATTCCAATTTTCCATTTTTTCAAATGCATTCTTTCATTCACTCTCATTCGCTCCCCTAGCACCCTCCAACTCTTTCATTCATTCTTTTCCTAATACATCCTTGCCTAGAATCTCAACCACATTCTCTTGTCAGCTTCCTTTATCTTCCATTCCTCTTTAACATACTTCCCATACGTGCTCCTATGTTTCCTCCTCCCATTCACATATTCTACACTTTCTGTTATCTTCCTTTTCCCAATCCATCCCCTCCCTTACTTCATTTTCCAATCGAAATCTGGCTATTCTGGTGCACCTTCCCACCCCATCCCTTTTCAAATTATTTGGTAAACCTTCCTTTTTTATCATCTTATGCCATTTAGTGTATTTTGATTTCTCAATCATCCCCCATCTTTCTATCACTTGTTTTTCCCTGTCCTTTTTTCCAATTCTTCATAATTTACTCTAGTTCCGTCTTCTATGTCTTTAGCATTCAAGAACTGCCTCCTTTCTTCTTCTCATCTCATTAATTCTATCGACCTTTCTCTCCGCTCTTTCACATCCATCAAACACTTTTTCGCCCACTCACCTCCCTTTTCATCTATCAGCTTCGTATCAAATTTCCATGCCCTTTTTCCCTTTCTAATACTTAATTTATCCCTTTGAGCTCCTTCTCTCACCATGTATCCTGGCATCATCCAATCTACTCCTAATGTCCACCTTATATACCTTTCTTGTAAACTGTCAATATCTTTGTTTCTTTCCATCACCATATCACTGCCCCATAACTTAATACCGACCATACCAGCATATCAAATAACCAAATTCTCCTTCTCCAATTTTTTGTTTGCCTTATTTTTCCTATTTCCCATATCTGTTTCATTACCCCTGCTGATTTTTTTATCCTCTCTCTTATATGATTTCTATTATCTCCATTATTTTGCAAAATATATCCCAAATATTTAAACTCCTTCACTTCTTCTATCTTTATCCCCTTCCATCTCCCCATCCATTCTTTCTGTCTCCCCACTCTTTTCCTAACCTCATTATCTTTGTCTTTTCTGCATTTAAATTCAGCTTTTACCCATCTAAGTATCTTTCGGATTCTGTAATTAAGCCCGCCATTCCTTCTTCATCATCTGCGATCAGCATTATGTCTTCTGTGTATACCAGTGTATATATCTTTTTCTTACCTGTCCTAATTCCTCCCCAACCTTTTCTCCTCATTTCTTCTTCCAAGTCTGATATTTATTATTAAGTAAAAGTCGGTTCAGAGGACCTCTACCATGATTTTTGTCTCTCTGAAAATTTCTGATACTCTCTTTATTAATCCCTCTCTTTTCCCCTTTTTCACCATAACTTTTTCTATTTCGCCTCGGTCTAATGTGTCAAACGCTGTCTTTAAGTCCACGAACATTACTATCATTACCCCCTTTTCCCTTTTAATCCTCTCATTTACTTGATAGTTCAGAACATATATGTTGTCCATCACCACCATTCCTCTTCTAAACTCTGTCTGATTCGGTGGCTCTATCTTTTCTCCTTAGCTTCTTTCTTAAATCTCTCCGGCAAAACAGATACATATACTTTCTACAGTGTTGGCATCAGCGTCACACCTCTATAATCTTTAAACTCTTCTCCTTTGCCTTTATTCACTATTGGTATCACTACTCCTTCTTTCTGTAACTCTGCCCACCCCTCTCCTCTCCATACTTATCTTTTGAATCTTATCTTTTGATTTTCTTCCTCTATCTTCTCCCTATTCCCTTCCTCCTCTAGCTCATGTTCTTGCATTAAACTCCTTACCTATTATAAGTCTAATCTCTTTCTTATGTTCTTCCATGATTTCCTTTAACTCCGCTGCTTTCTCCTGCATATCTCCGTTCCACTACATCCACTACCTTCCACTTCTGTCCTCCCATCTTTACCTATTCTACTATTAATCCTTCTTATTTTATTTCCTCTCTTTCTTATCTTTCCCTGTTATACATTTATTTCTCACTCTCATAGCTATTCTTTCCATTGCTCTACCATTTTTATTCTTTCTCTTTGGATTTTGAACTTGCCATTTGTAACCTCTTGCTAATCTTTCCCTTACTCTTTCCCATCCCTTTTTATCTAGCCACGTTTCTATCATTATTACAACTTCCCATTGCGTCAAATTTCTAATAAATTCCCTCTCCTTTCTCTCCAATACTGCTATATTCCAGTAACGTATCCTTCAATCTTCCCTTTATTCGTTTTCTTGTCTCTTTTTGCCTTTTACTATTTCTTACTATTTCTTTCATATAAAATATAATTCAATAATTTAATGTATTAGTTTGAATAAAAATAAACACTAATTTCCACACCACAAATCAATCAATTCATCAACGCAAACTAACCCTGACACGATTTATTTTGACAAAACTAAACTCCACTTTTTTGCCCTTAAAAACAGGAAAAAATAGTCAATTTTGAGGAGTCACAACTTATGATCTAGTAGAGCTAGAACATTGTTCTTCTTTTGGAATCATATCAAATCAATGTACCATAACCCGGAATCTATTAAATATAGCAAACTATTTTTTTAAATAAAATTTTCTCATTATTTTGTTCTCTTTGTTTCTTTTGTTGGATATTTTGCTCTAAAATTCAATGGCAATAATCCTTCTACACAAACGTGATTTTTTGAAATGTTTTTTAAAAAACCGGGTTCCCTCTCGTATTCGCGTTAACATTTTTAATATGTTAACTAGGACCCCTTCACAAAGCTCTTCTCCCACTTAAATTCGAGCACTAATTATGAGGTCCATCAAGCTAGCACCTCCACAATCGAAATTCCCAAATTTCTTTGCGTCAGAATTTTTGGCTTTTTTTGGACTATTTATGGGCTATATTGCCAAATTTTGGGTGCCACTACTTTTTTCAAAAATTCAAATTTCGAGTGGAGGTGCTGGCTTGGTTCAAGCCAGCACCTCCGCTATATGAAAATCTTGAAAAATCAAAAATTAAACACGTCAGAATTTTGGAATTTTTTGGGCTCTTGAACGCACCAACAACCAATTTCCAAAAACCACCCCTACCAAAATTGAAACTACCCCCTATCTGAAAACGGCAACTCGGAAAAAACAAAGAACATCCAAATTTTGGGCTTATTTTGGGCTTTCGACTGCATGGAAAAAATTCCGAAACCCACCCCTTATGTGCAAAAAAACCACCCCCTTGCCAAAAATGAAATCTGAAGACAAAAAAGGCGGATTAGAATTTAAGACTTATTTGAAGCCCTCAAAAAAACTAACCTAAAAGTCAGAGACTATGGAAACTGGAAAATTCTCAAAACGATTATTTTTGACAAAGTCATATCTACGTGGTAGGGAGGGGTTGATTTTAGACTTTAAGGGTTGGAGCCCAATAATCAGAGGAAGTATTTTCGACAGGCCAAAAAAGCAGAGATTCCATTAACACTGGAAAATTCTCAAAAAGATTATTTTTTGATAAAGTCATATCTACGTGGTGAAGAGGGGTTGATTTTAGACTCTAAGGGTTGGAGCCCAAAAATCAGAGACTCCATGGAATCTAAAAATTCTCAAAAAGATTATTTTTTGACAAAGTCATATCTACGTGGTAGGGAGGGGTTGATTTCAGACTTTAAGGGCTAGAGCCCAAAAATCAGAGGAAGTATTTTCGAGGGGCCAAAAAAGCAGAGACTCCATGGAATCTAAAAAATTCTCAAAAAGATTTTTTTTTACAAAGTCATATCTACGTGGTGAAGAGGGGTTGATTTTAGACTTTAAGGGTTGGAGCTCAAAAATCAGAGTGGGTATTTTCGAGGAGCCCAAAAATCAGAGACTCCATAGAAACTGGAAAATTATCAAAAAGGTTATTTTTTGACAAAGTCATATCTACGTGGTAAAGAGGGGTTGCTTTTAGACTTTAAGGGTTGGAGCCGAAAAGTCAGAGTGGGTATTTTCGAGGAGTCCAAAAATCACAGAATCCACGGACACTGGAAAAGCCTCAAAAAGATTATTTTTTGACAAAGTCATATCTACGTGGTAGAGAGGGGTTGATTATAGACTTTGAGGGTTGGAGCCCAAAATTCAGATTAGGTATTTTTGAGGAGCCCAAAAACCAGAGACTCCATGGAATCTGAAAAATTCTCAAAAAGATTATTTTTTGACAAAGTCATATCTACGTGGTAGGGAGGGGTTGATTTTAGACTTTAAGAGTAGGAGCGAAAAAATAGGAGTGGGTATTTTCGAGGAGCCCAAAAATCAGAGACTTCATTAACACTGGCAAATTCTGAAAAAGATTATTTTTTGACAAAGTCATATCTGCGTGGTAGAGAGGGGTTGATTTTAGACTTTAAGGGTTGATGCCAAAAATATAGAAATGGGTATTTTCGAGGAGCCCAAAAGTCAAAGACTATGTTCTAAAAAAATTATTTTTTGGAAAATTCGTATCTGGCTGGTAACAAGTAGTTGTTCTTTAACGTCGTGGGCTGTAGTCCAAAACTCGGTGTTCAAATTCTTGAGCAGCACAGAAATCAGTGACTCTATTCACACTTTAAACTTATGAATTTTTTTTAAAATTTATATTTACCTGTTTACAATGGTTGATTTTTAACGTGTTTGAATCTAAAATCAACCCATCCCTACCAGGTAGATATGACTTTGTCAAAAAATAATCTTTTTGAGAATTTTCCAGTGGCCATCTAGCCTCTGCTTTTTGGGCTCCTAAAAATACCCAGTTCGATATTTTAGCATTAACCTTTATATTCTAAAATCAACCCCTCCCTATCACGTAGATATGACTTTGTCAAAAAATAACCTTTTTGAGAATTTTCCATTGTCCATTGTGTCTCTGATTTTTGTGCTCTTCGAAAATACCCGCTCTGATTTTTGGGCTCCAACCTTTAACGTCCTAAATCAACCCCTCCCTATCACGTAGATATGACTTTGTCAATAAATAATCATTTTGAGAATTTTCCAGTGTTAACGGAGCCTCGGATTCTTGGGCTCCTCCAAAATACCCACTCTGATTTTTGGGCGCTAACCCTTAACGTCTTAAATCAACCCCTCCCTACCACGTAGTTGTGACTTTGTCAAAAATAATCTTTTTGAGAATTTTCTAGTTTCCATGGAGTCTCTGATTTTTGGGCTCCTTAAAAATAATCACTCTGTTTTTGGGCCCTAACCTTTAAAGTCTAAAAACAACCCCTCTTCACCACGTCGACATGACTTTGTCTAAAAATAATATTTTTGAGCATTTTCCAGCGTCCATTGTGTCTCTGACTTTTGTGCTCTTCGAAAATACCCGCTCTGATTTTTGGGCTCCAACCCTTAACGTCTTAAATCAACCCCTCGCTACCGCGTAGAAATGACTTTGTCAAAAACTAATCTTTTTGAGAATTTTACAGTGTCCATGGAGTCTCCGATTTTTGGGCTCCTCGAAAATGCCCACTCTGATTTTTGGGCTCCAACCCTTAAAGTCTAAAATCAACCCCTTTTTACCACGTATAAATGACTGTCAAAAAATTATCTTTTTAAAAAGCAACCCTTCGATGCCGCATCTTCAACGTTGAAAAACAAATGCTTTACGCGACGCAGATCACTTTTTTTAAATAATCTTTACTCGGAATTGTATAGGTTGTATAGTCTCTCATTTTTGGGCTCCTTGAAAAGTAAATTTCGACTTTATATGCCTGTGTTTGATTTTTTAGACGTAGGGTTGGTTTTTGAAAAGAAAAAGTTTTAAGAATTCGAGGGCCCAAGAAAGGGCCAACACTGCCTTCTAATTTGTTTTTTCCAGGTTTGAGTTTTTTCGGAGGTGGGCTTTAAATAAGACGTAAATTCTAATCCGCTTTTTTGTCTTCAGATTTCATTTTTTGCAAGGAGGTGGTTTTTTTGCACATAGGGGGTGGTTCTCGGAATTTTATGCGTGTATTCGAAAGCCCAAAATAAGCCTAAAATTTGGATGTTTTTTGTTTTTTCCGAGTTGCCGTTTTCACATGCGGTGTAGTTTCAATTTTGTTAGGGGTGGTTTTTGGAAAGTGGTTGTTGGTGCGTTCAAGAGCCCAAAAAAGCCCAAAATTCTAACGTGTTTAATTTTTTGATTTCTCAAAATTTTCATATACTGGAGGTGCTGGCTTGTTTCAAGCCAGCACCTCTACTCGAAATTTGAATCTTCGAAAAAAGTAGTGGAGCCCAAAAATCGGCAATACAGCCCAAAAATAGCCCAAAAAAGCCCAAAATTCTGATCCAAAGAAATTTGGAAATTTTGATTGTGGAGGTGTGATTCTGGAGATAGTTTTACAAGATTTTTGAGAATTTCACAAACTTCTAAACAGAATCTAGAAAATTGTAAACTAGTTGTTTTTTAAAGAAATTTAAACATATTTGATAAAATTTTGGAAAACTATTTAAGTTTTGAAATATTTGTAATTTCTGCAAAACATCTAAAATTCGTACATAATTTTTAAACTTATTCAAATGCCTTCGAGTTTTGTTTTTACATTTTTAGAAGTTTTCAGAGAAATCTTAAGAAAATTTTCGTATCCTTAAAAAATTCTTAACAAGGTTCTAGATTTTTCCAAATTATTAAAAAATGTAAGTTTGGTTTAAAATTTTTTGAAATTTTTCAAGTTATAAATTATTTTAAGATCAACTTAAAACTTTAAAACCTTTGAATTATCTTTTGAAATAATTCAGCTTTCATTCAAAAATTTTTTATTGTCTTAAAATCTTTTAAATCATGTTCTAAATAAATAATTCTAAAATCTAAATCTTTTAGAACTTTCCGAAAAATTTTATCATCGGTACCGATTACTATTTTTTACCGTTACCAACAGTTTACAAATTTCGTAAACTGAGATATTGTAAGTTTTGGTCAATTTTGTCATTTTTCTTATCTCTTTAAAAACGTGAGAAATTTACAAATTATGTGCTGCCGTAGCAAAATGTTAATTACAGCATTATTTCCTAATATTGAAATATTAAATAAATATAATATTGAGAAATCATATGAAATTAAAATGTTTTCTTTTATTTAGAAACTTTGATTTACACAACTAATATGGTACAGTAAATTCGTAATATACGTATATTGATAGACTTAATTAACAGACGGTTATAATGTGAAAACACTTTTTTGAGTGACTGACCAAATTCTTAAAAACTAAAAAAAAATTCTTTCTGTTAGAATAAAAACCGAACACATTCGATTACGAAAATCGGATGCATTTTGGAAAGCAAGGCTTTAGTCTTTAAGATGTCAATAAAATAAAAATAAATTGTTATTTATTAAGAGATCTATAAACATCCTCTTCTTCTTTTATTGCTATGTTTTCGAACAAATTAAAAAATATAAATTAAAAATAAACTCTTTTTTCTTTCTCTATAATTAATAATTGAATTATTTGAGCAAAACAAAATTATTATTTTTATTGTATAATCATTGGCTCATTTTTGAGTATATTTATAAGCAATTTAATACGCAAGCATTAAACAATTATTTTCATTAAATAATTCAAATAATTTTTAATTTGTATTTTTCTGAAAATTTTAATTATCAATAATAACCTTTTAAACTATTTACAAAAAATTTTTAACACATGTATATGTTCTGATTATTTCGTAATCAGAGAACTCAGATACTCATTTCATAAGATAACAAAAATTTATACCAGTAATACAATTAAAAATGAAGTATTTTAACATTAATATACTTTTAATGCACAAATGATAGCTAATATTCAATTACATAAAATTCAAGTAAATAATCGATTCATGTACTTTATTAACAAAAACTGAAAACTAAATCTTTATCTACTTCAATGTTCCGAAAAAATTTATCAGCTTACAATTAATTGATCTGCTCATAAATCATAACATAAAAAGCTTTAAACTATAATTTTCAGTTCAAATTTGAAATGATTTGTCCTGCATATATTTTTTAAACTTTCCTTTTCATTTATGAAATTTTTTTTATAGGTAACTTTTGATATATTAATTTAAATTGAATGCAAATACTCATTTCACTACACAAGAATCATTTGAAAAATTATCTAATAGAAATAATATAATTTTAAATATAAATTAACTTTTAATATGTTACTTATTTCATAAATTCTCTGACGGAGCAGTCTAAAAGTTTATAATTATTGTTACATTTTGAATTGCATTTACTTAAAATGCACTACAAGACTTGCGCAAATTACATATTTATGTTATATGATAAATTTTATTTTGTATTTAGTTGTGTCTGTTTATGAAATTTATAGGAAATGCAAGTTAAAATTTAACGTTTCAAACTCTGGACACTTGCGTCCATGATCTAAGAATACTTTGGAGCCGCTACACTTATTTTTCAGGCTACAATCTACAATTGAGGCGCCGGATGCAAAAAGGAGATATAGAATTATTTTGCTGGAGTGGGGAGGCCCCTAAGCTCCTGAAAA
>JAAAKG020133967.1:0-13995 GCA_010014905.2 Druon quercuslanigerum | reverse complement strand
GTTTCAGGCGTCGTTTCCTCCACTGAGACTCTTCTTGTTAACTATTTTCCGCCATACTTTTCTGTCCTGGCATACTTAAGTTTCTTATATTAAATTCTTAGATTTTAAGAGGGAAAATATACGCCACACCCACTAAGGTCGAACTGTCATGAATTTTGAACCCTGGATATTCATGGTTAGGAGTCCATTCTCAATATTTTAAGCCAAAGATGACGTGCAAACAGCTCAGCGCATGCAGAAGTGTTATTGGCAAAGGTATTATTATTTATGTGACGTAAATAATTGCAGATGAACTCTGCTCCAGAAAAGAAAGACGGGGGGGATCAGTGAATTTAAATTCAATTACTTTTCCTGATAAGTATAACAATAGTGCTATAACTATAATTGATTTCACAGTAGTTTTACAATCATTCATAATGAAAAAATTACTCATTCAAATGCGAAAAAATTGACTGCTTTTAGAATTTTTTGTTTAAATTATGTAAATTGATTCGATTTAAAGGCATCATGGAACCAAAAAATATCCTTGACAGCGAAGATAGGAAATTAACATTCCCAAGATTACATGCACTTCCTATGCGGAAAAAATATGAGTTACTTCACTTGCATAAGATAGTTTAAACAATTTATTTCTTACGATTGTCTAAAGTCTGATATAAACGGTTTTTTAACTTATAAAAACAAAATTTTTATAAATGTATCAAAACGGAAAAACGATGTCTTTAAGTGTGAAGTTGTTTTAAATAAATATTTATTTATGATACAAGTGGTACTAGTGGCACTTTTTCCGTGAGTGAAGTTGCAATACGAGCCAGAGGCCCTCGTTCTCTTGAACTGAACCAGTGAAATTGTCACTAGTTGAATCAGTATTTTGAGTTATGACTGCTGATAAAATTATTTTCCGATTCTGACTGGGTGAAAAAGTAAGTTATATTTAGCTAAGACAGTTACTAAAATATACCACTGATGCCAAATGATAGATTCAACCAGTGACCAAACCAGTGATATAGTGTTCCACGCCGTTAAGACTTGATGCTGCAATGTTATCGTTTTTGTGTGTTAAAAATATGTTGGTTATGTCTGCAATAAGAAGGGATTAATTTCTTTCGTTAGAAATTAAGGAGGCTACTGTCCACTTTTGTTTAATTTTAGGCATTTTAAGTGACGCGACGCGTTTACGAACCCTCCCGTGGTTAGGCAAAATATGTTATAACCTATTATATTTCAGTCCGGTCCTCATTTATGGTAGTGTTAATACAGACGTTATGAATGCTAATTGTCGTACCTTACCAGCTGATGGATGAAAATGAGACTGATTAATGGTACTGAGTAAATAGTGAACTTCACTGATTAAACTATTGACGGACTTCCCCTGAAAGAACCAGTAAAATCTCACTGATTGTTAGTGATATATTTCTAAATGTTTCAATACTGGAAATCAGTGAGATATAACAGGTTCATTTTAAAAGAGCCGTTTTTCCCTCGTCTTCGCTTTGGCTCAGTTACACCTTAGACATTCATAAATATTATCTTAGGGTATACAAACTTCTTTGAGCAGCTGGCCCTAACTAACTTGACTTGGTCTTGATTTGAGTTGAATTATCTTAACATCTCCAAAATTTTCATCATTATTTTAAGGGACTGTCCATAAATTACGTAACGCGTTTTTCTTTTGTTTATATCGTTGTATCCCTTTTGGCTGCGAGGCAATTTCATTCTTGAATTTATTTAAACAAAAGAAAGACGCGTTACGTAATTTATGTACAGCCCCTAAGTGGTTAAGAAACACCAACATTATGTGTTACAAAGAAAAGTTGCATTTTAATAGCAAAAGTAACGAACTTTACAAAAGCTAATTTGATGTGGCTATTTTAGAAACAGCAATGGGCACAGAATTGACTGAAGATGAAAGCGAAGATGGTTACAGAAATGCTGTTTTGGAAATGGGAACCCATGTTATTCATAGGTAAAAAAAAAACTTGATAATTTCGCAAATCAATTTCAAATTATAGTCCTTTATTTTATATTGTCTTATTTTCATAAATCATAACTTATTATTTTTCGAATATTTCAAATTTCTTACTCCGACATGACATTTTTTATAACTATAACTGATTTCAATTTCGACAGAATGATAAGACCTTGGTTACATTTTGATTGGATCTTTAAACTAACTCCAACTGGATTCCGACAGCGTAAAGTTCTTAAACACCTTCACCAATTGACCAATACAGTAGGCTTTTTGCTAAAAATAAAATTACTTCATTTCAATAATATACAAGATGAAATTTTATTCGTGTGTTTTTTAGATTATAGCTGAACGAAAACAGTATCATGAACAAAAAGCGAAGATAAACAAAATCGCTCAGCCGAAAAAGGATAATATTCAAGGTGAATCTAACGGTGGTATGTATCTTATATTTTCTGAAATAATATATTTGAAAACTAAATATAATTGTATTTAAATTATTATTGGATTCCTTTTTAAAGTGATAACTCCTTATGGCACGGTGTGAATTCGCAAAACTGGGTAACGGTAAGGGTAACGCTTCCAGGGTAACGCCTTCTTTCCTCTATCTCTCTTTCGTTTCTCCTAGTGACTGACTCTTACAATCCCTCTCCCTCTCTATCTCTCCTTCGCTTCATCTACTTTGCTCACTTTCTCTCAATCAGTCACTCTTACACTCGTCACACTGAGACATTTACAGTATTAGCAGTGTATAGCGGCACACAGTGGGCTAGAATCAAAAAAAAAAAAAAACGGCAAAAATAAAAAAAATGAACTCTCCTCTCTCCTCATTTTCAACTTTTATGAATTGTATTCCGTACAATAGGTGTTTCTCCACCCTGTGCCATTCTAAAAACGGTTTACAACCCTCAGGTATTTACCTGAGGTCAGTCTGAAACTAACCGTTTTGGAGAGAGGTTCAAAGCGATTTCGTGCTCTAAAATATTAAACTCCTGCAAAGTGAAATATTTTCTGTTCCACTGCTGCCGATTTCCAAACGGTTAAATGAAGGATAATGTTGAAGGTATGTAGATCACTTTTACAAAAACAAATTTGTTGAAATATTATATATTGCATGTTTGAACGAGTGTTGAGTGTGTACGTTCCAAAGACGCATGTGAATCTCATAACCTAACAAAAAGTATCAAAATAGTTATGATCCCAGGAGATCCTTCAATTCTGTACAGTGTAGAGTGTTACTAATCTTATTAAGATTCAAAATCGATAAAGACTTGCTGCAGAATGCTGCAGAGCTAGCTGACTTCGGGAACCAAACATTGCTTGTGTCGCGTCACATTTATTTTTTTATTTATTATATATATATATAATAAACGAATTTATTTTTGATTAAAAATTCTTTTTTTTTTAATTAATTGTTTTAAAATGAAAATTTAACTGCTCTGTGTTTGGTTGGAAATTTATCTGTACTTGGAAATTGACTTCTTCTGTTAAAAATTCTTTGTGGTAGAATATTAACTTTCGTGATAAAAAATGCATCTTTTTAGTTGAGAATTCATTTCTTTGGTCATAAATTTAACTATATTTTTAAAAATTAATTTTTTTGTTGTTAAAAATTTCTTATTTCTTTGGTTGAAAATCAGTTTTTTAAACTGAACATTTAAATGCTCTGTGTTTAGTTAAACATTTATCTTTTTTAGTTGGAAATTTACTTCCGTGGTTGAAAATACTTTGTGGTAGAATATTAAGCTTCCTGATAAAAAATTCATCTTTTTGATTGACCCAGAAAACAGTTTATTTGGATCAAAGAAACATTTCTTATATTTTAAATTATCATTTTTATCATTATTACACTATTAAGCCGTTTTCCTTTCGGGGTAGGAGTGGCTCTCGGTGGGAAAGGGAGCAGTGTGAGGAAGGGATTATAGTCTTTTTAGATTGATCTAGAATTCTCATGTTATTTATTTAAATAACACGGTCATTCCGCAACACTGCTCCAACCCAGGTTGCTGATCAATCTCTCTAGCAATCACCCCAATTGAAGATCTTCACAAAGTCGTCATGTGAGGTTCCCCACTTGGGTCCATTAGCATCCAAGGTCTTTTGTTTCAGGCGGCATTCACTCTACTGACCCTCTTCTAATTAACTATTTTCCGCCATACTTTTCTGTCCTGGCACACTTCTTTAGCTTCTTTAACGTCCATGCATTTTTTCATGCAGGCTCTCATGTTTCTCTGGTTTTTTATGTCCGTTCTAACTAGGGTCTCATTCACACATTCTAACCATTCTTTCCGTGGTCTGTATCTGGGCACGCTGCCATTTACTTTACATGATACACTTATTTCGTTAGTCGTTCATTCTTCATTCTCTCAACATGCCCGAATCGTCTTAACCGATTTCTTTCCCATGTGTCAACTGGCGTCTCTTCCGCACCACATTATTTAAGGATTATATCATTGCTCACTTTGTCCATCAGAGTTTTCCTGCATATTATGCGCAAGAATCTCACGTCAAGCGCGTAAATTTTACTCTTATCTTCTTCTTGATGGGTCCATAACTTTATTATTTTATTCATTTTTGTATTGAATGTTTCTCTTTTCTTCCAAAGATTTCCACAAAAATCGGACGCATTTGACTTTAAAAAAATAGAGACTTCCGGTCCGCCTTTTTGTTTTTTCCAAATTTCAATTACAAATTTAATAGCAGCTAGCGGAAAAACATAAATACACCGATTCGCACGAAAATTGAATGCATTTTACTAAAGAAAAAAGTCACTTTCGGTCCGCCATTTTGTTTTTTCAAAATTTTAAATACAAATTTGAAATCAGTGAGTTTTGAAACATAAATATACCGGTTCTCACAAAAATTGAATGCATTTTACTTAAAAAAAGTCACTTCCGGTCCGCCATTTTGTTTTTTCAAAATTTTGATTAAAATTTTGAAATCAGCGAGTTCAAAAACATAAGAATCAACACACAATTTTTGGATACGCATCTTGGTCTATTTTTGCCGTTTTTTTTGGGGGGGGGGGGGATCTAGCTCACTGTTCATTTAGAACCTATTCCCAAATAGTCTAATTATTGCGAGTAATATTTCAACTATTATTCATGTTGAAAGAGTTCAAAGACAAATCACTTTAATTTACATAATATGAAGTTATTAATTCTGCTGACCGTCTCACGACGGCTCACGGGTTTTTAGTTTTTGTTTTGTGCTGATTTCTTAAAATATTAATAATCTTTGACATGTTTACAAGGGAAGAAGGAAAGATTGGCCATGCTTGACGTTCTCATAACTGCCTCGAACAACGAAGGTTCTATCGATAACGATGGAATAAGGGAAGAAGTGGACACGTTCGTTTTTGAAGTAATAGAGTAATACATTCTGAAGAAGAAGAAATTATTATATATTACTAATTTATGTGGCGAGGGAGTATAGAGTGTGATCTAAAAATAACCGAACTTTTTAGCAATAGAATAAAACAAGCATAGAATTATGTTTCAAAGCTAATATTTATTAAAATAGGATCCATTTAACTCAATACAACGTTTGAGACGAACAACCAATTTATCCATAGACTTTTTAAACTCGGTTTTTCCGGTGTTCTTTAGCACCCGTGTGACGGCTGCTTGAATGGTTGGCACGATTGGAATGATTCCAAGGGTATTGCTCACAAGGAATTCGTTCCAGAAAGTGAAGCTGTTAATGGAGAAAACTGTTTGCAAGTTTAACATCGTTTCCGTTCGAGAATTGTTTATATTGGACACGCATATCCAGAAAGAAAACAGCTGTTTTTATTGCTTGATAATGCACCGCTTCACAAGACCAAAAAGGTCAACGAATTTTTTACTAAAAAATCGATTTATGTTATCGACCACCCTCCTTATTCGCCTGATCTATCACCGTGTGAATATTTTCTGTTCCCAAAACTGAAAAGTACAATGAAAGGAGCTTTTTACGATGGCGTTTTAGCGATTGAAGCAGCAGTGAAATATGTGCTAAAGAACATCCCAAGAACGGAGTTGAAAAAGTCTACGGATAAATTGGTTGATCGTTTTGAATAAATATTAGCTTTGAAACATAGTACGATGCTTGTTTTATTCTATAACTAAAAGATTCGGTTATTTTTCGATCACACTGTGTAAAAGTAGAGACTTCTTGATGAGTGTGAAGTACTGCACATGTTGAATAATTTTTTTATCTTGAGACTTTAAAATATTTCAAGAAATACGCATTCAACAATTCAAATTCTTTATCAAAAAATATGTAAGTTTTATTCCAAATGTTTATTCGATTCGCGCCAGATTGTGATGCATTGACGGAAACTAATATTAGTGATAAAAAAGCGAAACGGTTGATTTGTTTGGTTTTTTCATGCGGGTTGGTTTGTTTGGATTCGAGTTTCTTATGTTCGCTTATATTGGACTTGGTATCTTAGTTACGGTCGTTTGGGCTTGATTGGATGTCTTAGTTTGTTCGATTTGTGTGGTTTGGTAGCTGCTTTCATTCGTTTGGGTTTGGTTGGGTGTCGCTGTATTCCCTTATTACTTGACCTAATTACTTTTACAATGGAGGTTTTATCTGTACAAAAGAAAATTGAAATGATTCTTATTTACGGAGAAAGCGACAGGATTATCGAGGATGCTGTTACCCTTTACGCTCTACATTTTCGAGGCTGTGCAGGTCACGCGATTCTTTTTACCTGGTTGCAAACAAATTTAACACTGATGGAAGTGTACAAGCAAAAAAAAAAGAATCGGCAAAATGCTACAAGAGTTAATAATGAAATTGCGATATTAGCCGCAGCCACTGATGACTTTCATGTTAGTATTCAGCAATTATTTTCAGAACCAAGTAATATTTTGTCGATGGGCGCTTCACCAGAAACCCCACACTGGTTAACTGAAATTAAGATTCAGCGATCATGGTCTGCGAAATTCTGGCATAGAGTAATTGGAGACCAACTTGTCGGTCCATATTTTATTGATAGTAATTTAAACGATGGCAAGTATTGTAACTTTTAGGAAAATGAACATTTAACATTGCTTGAAGACCTAAGCTTGGAAGTGCGACAGAACATGTGGTTTCAACATGATGATTCTCCAGCGCATTAGTTGGCAATCGCGCCTGAAGTACGGAATCGCGAGTTTAACGGTCGCTGGATCCGTAGAGGAGTTACACTAAATTAGCCAGGCAGATCGCCAGACCTTACACCGCCGAATTTCTCTTTGTGAATTATTTAAAGAATCTAGTTTCTTAAGAAATACCAGCAATTAGCGAGAGTATGAAACAGCGAATCAAGACTGCTTGTAAGCAAATAACACCAGACACACTCCGCAGTTGTGTGTAGACTTTCCAAGCGTGGACCAACAAGTGAATCGTAGAGGACACTATTTTGAGCGCTGTATGTACAATGTTAATCGAAAAAAGCAGCTCGTTGGTGAGAGGCGAGGGGACTTACCGAAAAAAGCGTCTCAAAGGAAATAAAGAAATTCTACGTCCACGTAGTTTTTCGCGGGTAGCGCTAAAAGTAGTTAATTCATTGACTGTTGGCATACCTACAGTCAAAATGAGAAGGTTGCATTTAAAAAAACATTGTGCTTTCTAATTTTTCTGCTCTACTTTAACTTCCTTCCTTGGTGAGTGGAGAGGGTGCTAAATATTGGGTTGCTTACAGTTGAGCAGCTCTTCTAAAAACAATCAACTCGTCTTGTTTCTCTTTTACTTGGAAATTTAGAAGCACATTCCTTGAATATTCAACAATGTCATTTTTTGCAAATGGATCGCTATTATTTAGAATAAGACGTACGTATTTATGAAGGAGAATTCGAATCTGCAATAAAAAATATATGTTCCCATTTCAGATTTTAAAGTCAGTCCCCTCCCGCTCCCAGGAGGTGGGTTAAATTTGTTCGGAATCGCTTTTCCGCCTTTAAAATAAAAAAGTTATTATTAAGGGCATTTTCACGTCAAATGCGTATTTTTTACCTGTTTTCATGTCTCAAGATAAAAAAAAACACCCTGTACGTATCCGCGTCAACCACAGTGCACTCCTTGTATCTTCCCGGCTGATAGGGCTGGAGGGGTGTATAATTCTAAGAATTGGCACTGAAAATACGTGTAGCGGAAAGCGGAAACATACAGAGAGGATTGATAATGGGAGTGTACTGTAACATATTTTCTGTAATATCTCGTATACAAAACTCGCCTATTATGTAGTTTTTAAAGCACTAGTAACTAAAAACTACATAATATTCAAGACCTTGGCTGATTTAATGCAAAAAAGCACTTTAAAAGTATTTGATATCTTTTAGGGTCACGACACTACATCAATGGGTGCTTGCTTTCTATTAGCACTGTTGGCTGAACATAAAGATATTCAGGTAAACTTAAAGCTGTAAACTATAGAGTAACACATAGGTAGACTAAACACTTTCACGTAGGCACGTATCTGCAAATTTGGTCAATTAATTTACACAAAACTAATTTCCGCTGAAGCATCTCTGATTCTCTGTGGATGTCGTTCCTTTGTGTATAATCTCGTTCTTCTCCTACGGCTCTTTAGATATCTAACGCAGAGCAGCCAAACCGCGGGCTAATTGAGTATGCGATCTGCGTTTCGGTGGCACCAGCTAGTAGAGCATTCTCATTAAGCCATACAAATTTAAAAGGCTGAACCACCGGGGGTATAGCAGTGAGGGAAAATTAATATCTCGGAGACGTTTTTAAAATAAAAGAAGTAAAATGGTGAACTTGTTTCGTAGTAGAGTCTAATAAACACAGTGGTACAAGATTTTTTCGGATTCCAAGAGGCATAACTGATGAAAATCAAAAGTTTGTGTGAAAATCTCGTCTTCAGCCTAGTAATCTGTCAACAAGTGAACTTATTATATTGTCAAAGACAAGAAGGGAAATGTGGATAAGAGTTTTGCGTCGTAGGGCTTTAAGTGCAAGTCAATTAGAAAATGCCCGCATTTGCAAGGAACGTTTTATGAGTGGTAAGTAAGAAATCTATGCATGTAGAGTGTGACGTTATGTTTGCGAGGTTATGTTTAGCACAACTGTAGCGGAAAATTATTTGTGATTTATATTTATTACAATCATTTGTAATTTTTTTGTATCATATATGCCTAAAAATCCTTTCAATTAATACGAGATTCATAATTATATTTAAAAACTCATTTCCTTGGTTAAAAATATAATTATTTTATTTA
Source organism: Druon quercuslanigerum (assembly GCA_010014905.2). NCBI lineage: Eukaryota > Metazoa > Arthropoda > Insecta > Hymenoptera > Cynipidae > Druon > Druon quercuslanigerum. Next base: position 4,815 of record JAAAKG020133967.1, on the reverse strand, counting down.
AAAAATTCTTTTTTTTGGTGAAAATTTAATATCTAACTGTACATATGACTGTTTCACTGTGGGCTCAAAGTGTATCTGTTTTTTGGTAAAAATTCGTGTATTTTATTGCAATAGTTGTCTTTTTTGGTAGAAAATTAGTCTTCTTGGCCATGGAAAATGAAACATTTGTTTGCATAAGGGAAATAAGAATGCAATGCTAAAACTTTGTAATAATATCACTTGAGTTTTTTAATGCTCTGAACAGATCGCTCTTGCAATAGGCTGCTCCTAACCTCAAAATCTTAAAAAACTGTCATCGCATTTTACGTCAGGAATGGAATGATAACTTAAAGTGAAATGAATACAATACTTCACATGAATATTCCTTAATGGTCATGTTCATATTCATTGAAAATAATAAGTTCTAACTAAAAATATTAACTTAAAACTAAAAATAGTATATTCCCTGGTGGCCAAAGGAACCGAAAAGAGCTTCTATAAAGTACCCGTAAAGACCCCACTGTGTCCCCTTTCGGTTCCTTCGTAAAAAAATTGAAAAAACAGCAAGATCAACTTTTAAATGATTGAAATTCGGATTCTACGTTAAAATTTCCATTAGAAACTAACGGAGTAAACGCAATACTGTTTTTTGCAGCTTTAAAAATGAAAAAAAATTTCATTAACTTCTGCTAAAAGAAGATGCATTTGAAGCCACCGTCGGCCTACGTGAATGAAATGTATTTTCTTTAAAAAGCTTTTAACGCTGCAAGAAAAAGTACTGCGATTACTCCGTGAGTTTTTCAAGGAAATTTTAACGTAGATTTCGAATTTCAATAATTTAAAAGTTGATCATGCGTTTTTTTAGTTTTTTAAGAAGGAAGCGAAAGGAGACCGAGTTGGGTCTTCGCGGTTACTTTGCAGAGGCTCTTTTCGGTTGCGTCGGTTCCAAACTTTTATATGCTTTCACTTGTTTTGCAGTGTAAAAACTGTGAGATTGAATAAAATATGACACTATGGTATATCCACTTTTGTCACTGAGGGCACTGGGCCTACATTTTCACTAAATTCTATGTCTCTAAGAGCATACGGATCACAGTTTACGAGTTTTTTTTTCAATTTTTGGATATATTGAGTCCTGACATCTCCCGAAAATTTCCCCAAAATATTTACTCTTTATTTCGAAAAAAAAACAACAAAAAAATACGGTAATACATGCAAACTATAGGCGCATAGGGAGACTGTTATTCCCCCGATGGTCGCTCAGAGCGCGTGACGTCACAAGTGAGAATGCTCTATAGAAAGTTGGCAAAAGATGGCGAGCGCTCTAATATACTGGAATATAAATATTCTATTAAATGTTGTCGTCTGAAAGAACTACGTTAACTCTACAAGTCCGCGTCGTATCAGGCCCTCCAAGCCTCCATAGGCCATCTAGTTGCTTGCTACAAAGTTTTGATAGGTTTGGGTACGAAGAACCAGCACACGTACGCTGGTGTGCCACATATTTCCTAGCCACCGACAAATCTGTCCACAACGATCAGACTCACATAAATGTCTGGTGAATGTATGCATCTCATCAAAGATGACAGATTTAGCCGCTTTAAGGGAAAATGTGGCACCCCAGGAGACGTCTACTAATATTTCGTGCTCAGTCATAAAAACTTTGAAAATGTAAGGTGCATTGAGGCTGTGAGGGCCTGTTTCTAAATTATTTTGATCAAGATTTCTAACCAATTTTGTACTAATGAATTGTTCTTTGCACAGGAGGCGGTAAGGAAGGAAGTGTGTGAAGTGATGAAGGAATGCGGCGGAAAATTGGGAATGTCGGATGTAAATAAATTACTTTACCTCGACAGGTGTATTAAGGAATCTCTGCGAATGTATCCAAGCGTACCAGCAATAACTCGAGTCATCCACGAAGACTTACAATTAAGTATGAATAAATGTTACTGCTTAATGATTAATTATTGAAAAGCGGTTTATATAATATTATTTGTTCAAACATATCTGAAAGTTGGCCTTCACATGTCTGTAGAGCAAAAGGAAAGTGATCGATTATAGGCTGCTGTCAGCGACGAATAATAACATGACAAATTTTTACGCCAGCTATTTCGAGCCTAATATTTTTTTCTTCCCATTGGTAAAATAAACATGCACTATTATCAGGGGACAAAATTCAGCAACTTTCCCCTGTTCTACAGGCATGAAATTCGCCTTCAGATAGAGGTTTAACGCAAAAAGTGTCATATATATTTTTTCAAAACTCGCTTTCACTCCGCCTTCCATACACAGTGATGCATGTCGAGCGGATAATTTTCGCTACTCGTTCATGATCGGTTTTTCTTTACTTGTTACTACCCGATCGAACTCTATTCGAAATTTTACATTTCTCGCAAGCATATCAATTTCTAGTCAAAGTAACCAGTAGAAGAAATAATTTAACCATTGTGGATAAGAAAATGAAAATTCTGGTAATCCCACATCTTTTTGATAAAGTTTTATTTACTTGGAAGTCTGTAATTCAAAAATTTATTCGCAAGTATCCCAAAGTATCGCAAGCTCACCCAGATGGATCGAGCAAACTGATCAAATCGGCTGCTTATCACATCGTTCGCTCGACATGCATCACTATCGAAACATAATGTACTATTTTCCCTTTGTTTGACAGCAAACTATCTGGTGCCAGCGGGTGCAAATGTTCACGTTTATATTTACGATCTACAAAGGGATCCTCATTTCTGGCCCAATCCTACAGTTTACGATCCAGACAGATTTTTACCAGAAAATTCGAGAAACAGACATCCTTATGCATATGTACCTTTCAGTGGTGGTCCACGTAACTGTATAGGTAAGACAATTACCAACATGCGAAAAATATTTTTCTAATGGATATTGAATATCTTTCTCAAATAATGTATTTTTAGGTATTTTATTTACAGAAATTTTTCAAACGTGTAATATAATTTTTATAAAATTTTAGGTCAGAAATTTGCACTCTTGGAATTGAAGGTGTTGGTAGCTCAGGTGCTATATAATTTCAACCTCGAACCTATTGATTTGGCTCACGAAATTATTGTAATGCAAGATTTGGTAATCAGGCCTATGCAAGCAGTTCGAGTCAAGTTCGTGTCAAGGGTGAATCAAAATCTACTTGAAAGTGCTTTATGAATAAGTGGTGGTGATACTTTTAACATAAAATTAGAACAATATATAAGGAATAAATGGACTTTGTATTGTAGTATTTTTGTTCCTGGGTTATTTATATAAGAATTAATTGGTCAGTAAACCGTAATAGTAAATAATTGGAGATCAAGAATATTTATGTAAGAGAATACTAAATCATATGTAATAAACAGCGTTCTAGTTATTATAAAACTTTTCTGTAAGAAATGTTCTTTTCTTGGTCTTTGTAAAAATAATAATTTGTTTTTTACACTTCTATTTCCTATCTCGCGTCGTTTGAATGACAATTCAAATTTTCGATTTGGCAATAGCAGTTTCGATGTTTAATAGAGATACCGTGAGTTATATTTTCGATCAATAAAACCATAACTATTGGACGAAAATGGCAGATGAATGAAATCGTCCTATCTTTTGAGGCCTTAAAAAAGTGTGCTAATACTCAAATAAATCTGATCAGTCTCGAAAGTTAACCTGCGTAGGGGCTACACGCTACAGACAGATTAAACATACAGATAAAGATACACAAATCCCTTAGTAAAAACGGTTTTTGCCTTGTCATAGGCTTTCAAAACCTAAAGATTTAATGAAAACCGATTAAGTCAAATTTTATATTAGAATGATAATGTAAAAAATTATTTTTGGAGGATTGCATAAATTCTGCTGATTTTGATAATAAGGAAGATAATTTTTTAAATAAAAACTGTTGCCTATCATCAATTAAAGATCTTCGAATAACAAGCACAAGACATTTCAATTTTGTATCATGATATTATAACAATATTGAGAACTAAACAAATTAAGAAATAATTTTAATTTTACAGATTTTCTAAGTTAGAATAGGTACAGCATATATTGTATATTGGATTGAGGGAGAAATACATTAATGAGTCAAATCAGTATAGAATGTAGATAAATAATGCAGTATAGCATCAGTGTAGAATGCACAGAATTTTCTGTTGATATTACAGATCTGTTAGTGATAAGATAGATAGATAAACCCTATCTAAACATGTTGGAATTTTAAATGATTAATAAAATATTAAAAATTTATATGTTTTAAAAACATTGTTAAAAAATGACATATTTTATTGTAGAGATAACGTCTCCAGATATTACAGCAAGTCAAAATTTAATTGTTTACCGGTGAATCGAGGTATTCCTTGATCCTATCTGCTGGCTGCACTCCTCGTTTTGTCCTTAGGAGAATGTAGATAGTTCCTATGCCAGGACAACTACGTAATAATTTTTCCACCAGTATTTTGCCCATAAATCCTGTGCCTCCTGATAATAAAAAATGGTTTACAAAAGAGCAAAACAAAATTCCGTAAAATCGATTTCGCAATTGAAATAGAAAACGAGAATATAATTTCTAGCAGATGTATTACTAAATCATTACAAAACAAAGTTTAACTGCAACGAACTTTCAGTTATGAGAACATATAGTCCAAAGTTGACGATATATCAGGTAGAAATTTTTTCACGGTAGCCAAGTCGACTTGTTATAGTCACAAAAAATTAAATAATCAATTTAAAAAATGTTAACCCTCTCCCGAGATCTTGAGTGGCTGAATACAAGAGAATTACACTGTTAGAAAAAAGTCGCAGAGTCACACCGATAAGTGAAAGTTTTTCCCTTTGCAACAGGAGTGTGTT
>JAAAKG020133966.1:0-13995 GCA_010014905.2 Druon quercuslanigerum | reverse complement strand
AGTATCGAAATAACGTTAGACAATTTTCAAACGCTTCGTTTATCGAGGGAATTTTGAGTAAGCCCAAGCTTCCAGCATTAAGAATGCTTAGTAGGATATAATTAAGTGTTCTGAAAAGTTTTACCTTAATTGAATTATTCGTTAACAAAATAGGAGCTCTCTAATAGCATTGATCGAGTGCGTGATAGGTAACAACTTCGGAGTCTCGACCTGCTCGACCACAAACGTCGCCTCTGAACTGGAATTATTTCAGTCTATTTATTTATTTGTACTATCAAGTTAAAATTTGAACATCAAACCACAAGCATTTATTTTTTTGTTAGGGCAAATCTTTAAATATTTATATCTTACATTATATATACGTATTTACACAGTGATTACAAACATTCAGAAAAGTATATCTCACAACACAAATTTTTAATCAAAATAATAATTTTTTAAACGAAAAACCAAAATTATGAATTTTCAACAAAAAAGTTTAATTGTTATCTACCAATAACTTTTTTTTTTGAAAATTTTGTAGAACTTCATTTTACTGGTTTTTATTCAAACTACACCTGTTAGTAATTATACTATTATACCAATGAGATAAAAATGGTTTAGAACATATTAAATACTTTTTGTAAAAATAGCATGAATAGAGCTCGGAGCCAATCTTATTAAGAACATAATAAACCGATACAGTATTATAGAGATTAAATAAACATTACCGCTAATTTCTGAGGATAAAATAAAACGGAAAACTTAGATAAACTATTTGCAAATAAATAATTACGTCTTAAACTATTCTTTCTACAGTAAATTTATATTTCGTTACCAAAATTTGTTAGACTTAGAAATGTGGCTGCCTTTTTTGATTTCATAAATCTTGTTTGTCGACTTTATACTGAAAACATCCTTAATATTATAAATTTATTACTAAATAGAAAAATCCTGTTTCCTTTATTTTCTCTAGTTTACAGTTGTATGCATATAAAATATGCCTTAAATTTTACTAATGCAAATTTTTACGAAATGAAAATAATAAAAAACTAATCTTTAAAGTTAATTAATTTATTTTTTATTCACTTCCATAAGTATTGAAATTTTTATCTTTTTAAGGGAAGTGTATGTACAAATACCTTGTGTTTCTTTGTTTTTATTTATTTGTTTACCTCCAGTTACAGTTTCTAGCAAACTCAACATTTACTTTTTTAGTTATTCATTTTCAATAGTTATAGATTTATTTGCTTAGGAACTAAATACAATGTTCTCTAAATTTTAAAAAAACTTAATTATATCCTACTAAGCATTCTTATTGCTGGAAGCTTGGGCTTACTCAAAATTCCCTCGATAAACGAAGCGTTTGAAAATTGTCTAACGCTATTTTAATACTGATTGTCAAAAAAATGTATAACTATTTTATTTGACTAAATAAATAAATTTTAAATGGCACATTATCTTCAGAACAGTTTGAAGGACAGTGTATTAAATTTCTATCATAAAATATAAAGAATTTTGTCTTTCGGAGCGAGTAGAAGTGAAAATATTTAGTAAATTTGCTGGTCTGAAAAATTAAGTATTTTTGATTTTTTAGAGAAACGGTCAAAGATACAACTTTTTCGTGGAAAGAAAAAAGATGAGCCATGAAATTTTCTATAAAGTGGTGTTTTAAAAAGTTAAGTTTTCGAAAACTGATTTTTAAGTCATCAGGGGCCAACTCGAGCAGCCTGAAGCGGCTAGGCAAATTTTATGCGTGGTTATAGAATCCGGAGTCTCAATTGAATCCTTTTTCACATTTAATCTATCCAAAACCTTTGCGATATTTTTTTAATCTTTGGGAAATCATTACAATTTTTGTGAAACCTTTCTGAAATATTTACGAAATATTTAATAATGTATGTGAAATTATAGAAATCTTTGTGAAATCTTTGGGAAATGATTGATGAATGTGCAAAATCTTTGAGATATATTTTAACCCACTGATATCTTCAGAAATGTTTGAAATATTTATACATATTTGGGAACACTTGTAAAATTATTGAAATTTTCGGCAATATCAATTTTATACGTTATTTATTATTATTTATTATTTACAATTTGTATTTATTATGTTATTATTATACTATGTAAAAGTTGTGGGATAAGATACAATTTGTCCCTCTACTCTCTATTTACTCATCTGTTTTATTCTCTTATTCTTCTCTTCTTTAGCTATTCTGACCACCATTTATTCTAATTTCTTTCAGACTTTATCGTACATACAAAGATTCCAAGTATGTATACTTCCTAATGGAAGTATGTTTGGGAGGCGATGTTTGGACAACATTACAAAGAAGACGATTTTTTGATGATACAACTGCCCAATTTATGGTTGGTTGTGTTATAGAAGCTCTGGACCATCTTCATTCTTTAAATATTGTTTATCGAGATCTCAAACCTGAAAATTTAATGCTTGATAGTCGCGGTTATCTCAAACTGGTAAAAATGATCAATTCCATCTTATTTACTTTAAATCCTTTTGCTTAAGTAAAGATCTTTCTCTCTTCGTTTCATTGATTATAAATTAGCAATTATTTCTTATTCCAGGTTGATTTTGGATTTAGCAAAAAAATTGGGCCAGCCAAAACCTGGACCTTTGCTGGAACACCAGAATACGTAGCACCAGAAATTATTCTGAACAAGGGTCACGATAGGTAAAGTATTTTCTTGTACTGTTATTATAAATTTTAAAAACTTTGAAACTATTCAGGGTTTTCTAAATAGCTTAGAGCATTAGAAATCAAATAAACAATGTTCTAAGTTTAGTAGAATAAATTATTATTTTTCTTTTGCAAAATAGGGCAGTTGATTACTGGGCACTTGGAATATTAACACATGAGCTGTTGGTAGGAAAACCACCATTTCGAGGAGCAGACCACATGACAACTTATAATAAAATTCTCAAAGGGGTTGAAATGGTTGGAATTCCAAGCATTGTTAATAAAAATGCAAATCACTTGATAAAGAAACTCTTGAGACTAAATCCTTCAGAACGACTAGGGTATCAGCGTAATGGTATCCAGGATATTCGAGACCACAAGTTAGTTCAGTAAAACCAATTAAAATCGCCAAAATAGAATTAATACATTTTTTCACAAAAAATAAATTTTTGTTCTTTGCACACAGATGGTTCGCGAATTTTAACTGGGCAGCTTTACAGAGATTAGCATTACCTGCACCCATTGTACCAACAGTAAGTTTAATATTATAAATAAATCTGGCTAGGTTAATAATGAAATTATTTGTTGACTTTAATTAATTTAATTTCTTTGAATTGAAATTAATGCTTGAAAAAAAACTTTTTCATTCTGCAGATAAGAAATCCTTTTGATACAAGAAACTTCGAGAGATATCCACCCGATAGAGAATTGCCACCAGACGAATTTTCAGGCTGGGATATGGAATTCTAATAAGAAGGGGGAATATTTGACAAAAGAATCTCTGTCGAGGACATTTGGATACCTTTGGAGATAAAAATGATATAATTTCATTAATAGTGCCTAAGAGAGACTCGATTGTTAATTAATCTTTACAAATATTTATATATTTTAAGTAAAACGATTATTTTTTTAAATATCGGAATAGAGAAAAAAATATATCAAAGAATATAATAATCTAAAATTTTATCATAAAAAATCATATTTTAGCTTTATTTATAAAATTCCTTAACTGTGCCTTTATACCTTATATATATATAATTAATAGATGTATCAAATTAGAATAGCTATTATTTATTTATAAGTGTCGAATATTAAAAAAAAATAAAACGATTAGCTATTTGGACAAGAGTTCAGAAGAGTTTTGAAACTTGAGTGAGTGCGACTGGAAAAATAAAGTTCTTATAATATAATGCTTGTTGATCCTAATAATTTTATACATGTTAAATAAAGAAATGATAAGAAAAAAATTTGGCATCGCTTTTTTAATTTTGTATAGAAGTTTTCAACTTTCCAAGCCCAAAAAGTCATCTTTTTTATCAAAACTTTAACTCAATAAAAAATTAATTGCATTAGTTCAAGGTCTATGGTTGAAAATTTGACCATTTTTGTCGAAATTCGTTTCATGTTTAGTTGAAAATAAATTTATTAAACTGACAAATAAAATATTTCATTTTTGATTTATAATTGATGATTTTCAGTTAAAAATGTAACTAGTCGGTTAAAAATGTATTTTTTTGTTTGTTGAAGGTTCAACTTTTTGGTGGAAAATTCATGTACTTTCTAGAAACTTAGTCTTTCTTGGAAGAAATGTAATTTTTTTTATTGAATGTTTACACTATTTGGTTAAAAATGGAATTTTTGGGTTATAAGACCAACAGTTACATGCTTCGGTCAGAATTGATCTTTTTTAGTTGAAAAGTCGATTATTTGAACTAGTGTTTAAACCTTTTTTTAATTAAGGGTTCATAATTATTATTATAAAAATTCGACCCTATGCTTTTAAATGAATTTTTATGTTACTAATTCTACTGTATTGTAGAAAATTCATCTTTTTGGCTTGAAAATTCAACAATTTGGTTGAAAAGTAAAGTTTTTGGTAGAAAAATATTATTTTTAGGCTGAAAATTCAATTTTCTTTTAGATAATTCGTGTTGTTTTTCTTTGACATTAATTTTTTTTTAATTTGCCTTTTTGGTTGAAAATTGAACAGCTTTTTTAAAACTTCCTTTTTTTACAGAACAATGATCTTTTTTATATTGTTTGATGTTATAGTTTTGATCAGATAAAATGTATTATATAATTTAATGTTTGTTTATTTTAATTTGGTCTAAAATCAATATTTTTTTAATTTTGATTTTTATCTCTAAATTGTGAAAAAATTGCTCTTAAGCTCTGCTGGGATTCAAACCCAGGGCAGCAGAGCAATTTTTCACAATTTAAAAATAAAAATCAATATCAAAAGACAAAGAACAATTAACATCAAACTATTCAATTACTCTTTTTCGTCGAAAATTCATTTTTTTTATTTAAAACTTAAGAATTTTGTTTGGAAATTTGTTTTTTTGTTTAATTTTTTTCATGAGAGTTTATTTGAAAATTTAACTATTCCATTTTTGGTTTTAAGTTAAAAATTCAACTATTGGGCAGAAAAGTCGTGTACTTTGTTGAAAAATCATTAAGTTAATTATTTTGAAGAAAATTCATCTTTCCTCATTGAAAATAACCTTTTTTTCTTAAAAATTCATTTTTTTCTGATTTAAATGTCCACTGGTTTAAAAAATATTTAACTTTCAAGCTCAAAAATTTTACTCTTTGGTTGAAAATTAATCTTTCATGGTAGAAAAAACATCTTTCAACTTTATTGTACAAAATTTGCTCTTTTGCTTTGCCAATTTAAATATTTGATATAGTTGTAACCTTCCTTTTTTGAAAATTCGACCATTCAATTGAAAATGCATCTTTGTATTCTTAAAATTCAACTATGTTCTTAAAAAATTCACCCTTTTGAATTGAGAATTAAACTTTTGTGGTAGAAAAGTCATTCTTCTTGGTTAAAATTTAAACTTCTTTGGTTGAAAAGTAATTTTTTGTTAAAAATTCAAATTTTCAAAAAAAAGGTCTCTTTGCTTTCAAATTTTACGATTAGTTAAAGCCTTAAATATATTTTGGAAAACTCGTCTCTTATATTACAAAGTTGATTTATTTGGTTGTTAATAGAGCTTTTTAGATGAAAATTAATTTTTCTGTGAAATTCGTGTTTTTGTGTTCAAAATACATTTCTTTGTGCAGAAAATATTTTTTGGTTAAAAATGTAACTTTTTTAAAAAAATAGAATATATTTCGGCTTGAATTCTTAGGAAGTTTAACTGTTCACGATCATACTGGGAAAATTTTCCGTACGACATGAAAGCGGCTTGGCGCCGCCAGGCCCCTTAAAAAAAAGTATCCTGGAAACGAGGCAGGCCTCGACTACGCCACTGTACAGCCTTATTTGATAAATCACTTAACTGGAATGATCTAAGCCAGAATCGAAATGATAAGATTTCGATTGATTGACTGATATCAGAACATTATGCACTTTCAGTAATAAATGATACCTAGACCAATAGGAAAAGTCTAAGATAACAAATATATTCTCTCTTTATTCCAGCCTGATACAATCAGTCTGTTTTCAATTTAAATCTACAAATTCGTCATAGCGTGGCTAAAGAATTTATGAAAGGAAAAAAAGATGAAGTTTTTATGCTTTCAAAAATTTATACATGGTGAAGTGGATTTGGTGAAATTTTCTGACAAAAAAAGACCAACTCAGCAAGTTTATCGAAGACTCTCTAATATTCGGCAACCAGGTGTCATTGGTGAAGTGAATTTTGCAACCTCAGATAATACTGAAATATTTTATGAAAAAAGTTCAGAGTAAGCGTTTTAGATTTATTTGTAATTTAAATTTTTAGTTTTTTCTTCATGATTACATAAAATATATTGTCAGGTAAATGTCCTACAATTTTAATAAATTGTTATTTTAATAGCTCAAGAAGAGATATTCGTGCAGCAATTTTGAAAAATGAATTTCTTGGAAATTTCGAAACGTCCCAGGTCGAAGCTCTAATTTCTGCAATGTATTCCAAACAACTGCCACCAAATACCAGAATTATTCAGGAAGGTGACGTTGGTATGTTAAGTTTTATTTCGTATTTTGATGTTTATTAAACGATTTTTTTATTTAAACAAGTCAGAAATTTAAAATAATTAAAATATGATTTCTTTTTAATAAACAGATTACCATCTTTATATCTCAGTAGAAGGAAAATTTGATGTCTATGAAGATGAAATTTACAAGAGAAGTTTTGGTCCCGGATTTGCTTTCGGAGAATTGTCACTGCTCTATAATACAAAAAGTCTATGTTCTGTTGATGGTAGGAAAGCATCAATAATTTAAAAAAAAAACAAGGCATCCATATTTTTATATTACGTATGTTTGTTCTTCATCCCTTAATTCAAATTAAAAACAAAACAATTTATTTTATTGATTTAAACTATTTTTTCTGTAAAACACTATTTTCAAGTTTGTTTAGAAGCTTGAATAAATTACTTTATGAAATAATTCTCCAGCCATGAAATAATTTACTGGAAAGCCTTTCAGATTAAATACGTATTAATGTAAATTCAATTTTCATTAAATTTTTTACTATAAAATAATATAAGATAATTTATTAATTTACAGTAAAGGAAGGTGGAAAAGTATGGGTTTTAGAAAGGGGTGCGTTTCAAGCAGCTTTAAGAAATTGTGATATTATGAGTACGAGTGATCACATTGAACTTCTGAGACGCATTTCAATTTTGAAGAGACTTCCTACCCATGTTCTTTCAAAAATCTCCAATTTGATCAACGTGGTACGAATCAGTCAAAATTAAACAATATAATAACAATTCATTTTTAAAGGCGGCACTCCATTTTCAAAATATACTTTTTACCCCAAACAAATTTTTAATGAGGAAAATAGTGGGCGGTTTAACATTTTGAAATAAAATAAATTTTTCAAAGAGTTATTATCTATTTTTTTTAGCAAAATATTCAAAGACCAGCAATTCCAATATTTTCATCTTTTATAAATGGAATAAAATGATAGAATTTGGTATTTAAATGTAAAATCTTCGAATTTATTTATTTCAACCAAAAATATGACTTTATACTATAAAAGATTACTTTTCAATCTAGAAGGTAGAATTTTTAAGCAAAAATCTTTACATATTAACCAAGTAATTACATTTTGTAGGATATTTGAATTTTTAACAAGAACCAATTTTCAATAAAAAGGGGCGTATTTTCTGACAATAACAAAAAAAATTACTTTTCAACAAAGCACTTGAATTTTTTAACAAAATAATTAAATTTTCAACAAAATAAATGAATTTTCAACCTGAAAAGATGAATTATCGGCAAAAATTGTAATATTTAATATTTCAACCAAAAAAGATGAAATTTAATTTTTTTAAATTAATTTTAAACCCAACAAGACAAATTTCAATAAATAAAGATTTTTCATTCATAAAAAAAAGTTCAACTAAATTTCTGAACCTTTAAGCCAAAAGGCGAATTTTCTGTACAAAAGTTAAATTTTCAAACAGAAACTATACATTTTTATCAAGAAAAAAATTATTTTCAGCAAAATATTAAAATTTTCAACCGAGAAGATACACTTTCATTACAAAAAAAACAAAGTTTCAACAACGAAATTTAACTTTGACCTTCACAGTTGAACTTTTAATTAAAAAATATCAGTTTTTAAGAAAATAGTTCAACTTTCAGCCAAAGAGATAAATTTTCACCTAAAAGTATGAATCTTCAACAAAAAAAAGTTATTTCTAAACAAAAAGGTTCAACCAAAATTTTGAAACAAAATAGTTGAATCCTCAAGCAAAGAAGGTTAATTTTCAAGTAAAAATTTGCATTTCTATCCTGGAAAGGTAAACTTTTCACTAAAACAAATTAATTTTTAAATCAAAACGACAAATCTTCAAAATAATATTTGAATTGTAATCAAACAAAGATTTTAGTTTGACATTTCAACATCAAAAGATGAGTTTTAAGCAATAAGAAAATTGTCTACAAAGATACTTGAATTTTGAAAAACTATAAAGACGAATTTTCAACAAAAAAGTTGAATTTTAATAAAAAATTGTGACTTTTTAAAGAAATTTTTAAATTTACAAACAATTGCATTTTTAATGCAAAAGATGAAATTTTTAATAAAACAGATAAATTTTTAAATAAAAATTATTTTCTACATAAATAGTTCAATTTTTATCCACAGAAGATTTCAGTACTTTTCAACGCCTTTTTATACTTTTCAATACTTTCAACAAAATTGTTATATTCGCAATCAATTACATTTTTATTCAAGAAGGATGGCGTTTCTACTAAACCAGATGAAGTTTTGAATAAAAAAAGTATTTTAAAAAACAGTTAAAATTTCATCAAAAAAAGATTTCAGTTGACTTTTCCACACTAAATTATCAATTTTAAATAAAAAGCAGACTTAACGAAATAGTTGAGTTTTCAACCAAAGAGGATCATTTTTAACAAACTTGTTGAATTTTCAAATAAACAGTAGCATTTTCATCCAAGAAAGATGTAATTCCTAGCAAAATAGATAAATTTTCAAATTGAAAAGACGAAAGTTGAAGAAAATAGTTGAATTTTTAATAAAAAAATGACTTTTTACCAAAATTGTTGTATTTACAATAAAATAGTTGCATTTTCATTAAAGAAAAAGAAAACTTCTACCAGAACTGATGAATTTTTTAATCAAAAGAGATCAATTTTCGAAACATGGTTGAATTTTCACACAAAACAAGATTTAATTTGACTTTTTAAACCAAAATAGGAATCTTCAATGAAAAGTAGATTTTTTTACGAAATGTTTGAAATTTCAACCAGGCATTTACATTTCAATCCAAGCAAGATGCAATGTCTACTAGAATAGACAGCAAAATAATAAGTTTTAACCCAAAAAAGATAATTTTTTAACCAAACGTTTGAATTTTTAAGCAAATAATAATATAAAAAATATAAATACAAGGAAAATAGATTACTAAAAAGAATATTACATAAGAGTTACAGCAAAACTTCATTAAAATTTCTCTAATTTTGCTCCGCCCAATTTTTCAATCTCATATTTAAAGACCAGAATCTTAAATTTTTAGCATTTTTAACCTAGAATGTTTTATAAACGGAATAACACAATTTTAAATATATTTTCCTCAATAGTTATTTCAAGTTTTAGAAATTTTCCGACTTTTTGTGAGATTTTTTTTCTAAATCCCTCATTTTCCCCTACCCAATAAAATTCACTGACTTTTTTTAAATTGTTGTTGGCTACGTTCGTTTTTCACTCACTAGGTCTTTTTTGGCGCGTGAATTTAAACTCATATTAATTTTTTGTACCATATGCTTCTATTGGTAATAACATTTTCAGGAATTTTTCCCTCCAAATGCTCAAATTTTGAAACAAGGAGAGCCAGGAGATAAATTTTACATAATCAGTGGAGGAAAAGTAAAAATAACTCGAGACATGCCAAATGGCGAAGAGAAAATTTTAGTAATTCTTGGAAAAGGAGATTATTTTGGCGAAATAGCACTCTATGACGATGGCGCACATACTAGACAAGCCAATGCTTTTGCCCTTTCATCCGGAAGCGAATGTTTCACAATTGATAGAACGTAATTATTTTTAAAAAATGAGTTAATTTGCTAAAAAATCGAGTGATTGCCACTACACTCAACTCCCGATATAAGACGATATTCCCAGAAATAATGGGCGCCCAAGTCCAAATCCAACAGAAATGATTCAGATGGCCCTGTCTATTTACGTTTAGATTCCCCGAATTCGGGATCGAGGCCAAGGCAAGCCATGCGCGAAGCCGGTCTTGTATCAGGAGTTGAGTGTAATTGCAATCAAAGCTTGACAATTGTTAACTTGATATTTTAATTAATTTTTGTTATTTAACAATAAAGTTTTGTATTCTACACGAGTATGAAATAAGGAAATTTTTCGGAACTGCAAATAATAAAATTGATTTTGGTACCAAAGGTCATTCATCAACTACTTGGGTGATTTGGATGAAATTAGAAATAAGGATTGGGATGGAGAATACCAAAAGCGAAAAAGTACGATAAAAGTTCAGTGGACAAATAAATATCCTGATCTGCGATTGGCAGATCTGAAAGTGGTTGATACTCTCGGGAAAGGTAGTTTTGGAAGAGTAGAACTTGTGACGACTCGTTTCATTCCTGGTGTAAGTTTTGCCCTGAAAAAAATCAAAAAGAAGGAAGTGACTAATCGAAGTTATCAGAAATATGCTTATAATGAAAAGCGAATAATGCAGATTTGCAATTCTCCATTTATATGCAAGTAAGTTCCCAAAAAGCTTATTTTTAATTAAATTAAAAAGAAAATTAAATGAAAATAGCGAGACGTTCAATTTTATTTATTGTATATCTGCTATATAAAAAATTGCTCTTTTTACTTTGTTTACTTATTAATAGTAACAAGAATAGTAAAATATTGTTCATGGTTTTGTTCGTTAATAGCTTTCTAAATGGTTTTCTAATCGTTTTATTTTAAGATGAAATTTATTTCCCAATGTTTGTTAACGTTAATAATGTAAAAAACATTTTAATTTTTAATTATAAATAATTTTTCAACATTGGAAAGCTAATGTTTTAATTTTTTTAAAAGCTGCGTCTAGTCGTCCCGAAAATTTGGGACGACTACCCAAGCTTATGAAAAATATTGGTCTAGTCATCCCGAATTTGGGGACAACGATTTTGTAAAAAATATGTTTTTAATGAATTTTGAAAGGATTCAAAACAGAATAAAAAATGGGCAAATTTCAAATTATTTCTTATTTGGGAAAAATGACTTTTAAAAGAAAATTAAAAAAGATTTCGAACGATTTCTTATAATGTACAAAAAAATGTAAAATATTTTAAAGCAAAGTTGTTCAAATTTGCAAAACTGCATAATTGCAGAAAAAATTTGAATATGTTTAAGATATTTAGTACTTTAAAGTATTTTAAAATATTTGAAAATGTTTATTGAACGTTCATTATTGAACATTTTTTAGAAATAAGAAGCTTTTAAAGAATTTTGAATAGTTTCAAGTGTATAAAACTTTCTATTTAACTGGGAACATTTCAAACTTGTTTTGCTGAAAAAATAATTTTCAAAGATAATTCAAAGCTCTTTCAGAAGATTCCAAATGTATTCCTAAAATTTCGAAACAGAACCTAAAAGGTGTTAAAGCAAAATTTTCGATTTCATAAGATTACACAATTCTAGAGAAAAAATCGAGTAAGTTTGACAGCTATTTAGAAGCTAGGGAATGATTTAAAAATAATTTAAATCCTGAAAATATAAAACCAAATGTCAAACAAACTGGAGATTTTTGAATACTTCGAAAAAAAAGATTTTTAAGAAGTTTCAACGATTTTAAGAGAAATCCCATTTTTAAGAGTCCTGAGGATATGTCGAATAACTTTTTTTGCTGATAAAATGAATTTTCATAAGAAGAGACTTCAGAAAATTTCTTATAATTGTTCTTAACATTTTAAATTTTTTCTTATAATTTTAACACGAGTAACTGTAATTGTGGTCGAAAATTAACTTGTTTTGTTTAAGGATTCAATTACTTTGTTAAAAATTTATCTTTTTGAGTTGAATATAAATTTTCCAATTAAAAATCAAATATTTTTTAGCTGAAATATCAAAATTTACATTTTTCTTTGATAATTCACCTTTGTTGATTGAAATTGCAACTACTTGGTCAACAGTTAAATTACTTTTCCAAAAATTCATTTTTTGTTGTTGAGGTAAGATTTATAATTTCAGTTGAAAATTCATTATTATTATTATATCATCATTTTGTAGAAAATTCTACTCTTTGGGTGAAAATTTAATCTTCTTTTAGGTTAAAATGCAACTATTTGGTTGAAAAGTCTGATTTGGTTGAGGACTGAAGTATTTCGTTAAAAATTCACCTTTTTCAATAAGTTTAACTGTCCCATTTACAATAAAAATATTTTGGTTAACAGTTTAACTGCTTTGACAAAAATTAATTTTTTAACAGATTCATAATTTTCGTTAAAAATTTTGATTTGACGTACGCATCTGAAATCTTAAAAAAATCTTTTTGAATTTTGTTAAGAATCTTAGGAAAGACTACATGTCCATATAGAGCGCGATTGATACTACTGGAGTATACAAGTAATTAATAATAATAAAAATAATAAATAAAATATAATATATGATATAAATAATATATAAACAATATACATATATAGCTTTCAGGGCAACTCTATGAGCCCACTTCTCTTTTGCCTCACATTATTGCCACTATATCTAGCACTTCTCCATTCCCAGGGGTACCTTTGCGGCAAACCTGCAAATCGAAAGAACAAAGTCACCCATGTATTTTATATGGATGACCTTAAGATCTATACTAAAAATAAAGAGCAACTACATGTGGCTCTAGGGATTATCGAACGATACACTAAGAAAATAGGAATGGAATTTGGGTTAGAAAAATGCGCCAAGGTTTACTTGAAGCGAAGAAAACTTAATGGCATCTCTGAAGACCCTGAGCTCGTCGATAGAAGCGCTATACGATACCTTTGCGCTGGAGAGACTCATACGTACCTGGGCGTGCCACAGAGCCGCATCCAGGATGTGACATCTATAAAGAATACTCTCCAAAGCAGATATAAACGGCTCATCCGCCAGATTTGGTATTCCGACCTGTCGGCGAGGAAAAAAGTATCTGCAACGAACATACTTGCCGTCCCGGTAGTACTCTATTCATTTGGAGTGGTTCTATGGACGAAAAACGAGCTCAGATCCCTTGATATCGGGACACGAAAGGTGATGCACATAAACAAAGCATGCATCTTAAGTCTTCTGTTCCGCGACTCTACATCTCACGCCGTCAAGGTTGTCGCGGAATATTGAATATTGAATGTCTTCACAGCAGGATTATTTTGGGTACAGCACATAGAGTCGCAAATGGAAGAGATTCTCTTCTTAAAATGGTCAGGAATCATAAAGAAGTTGGCAAAGGAGCGTTTCTGTACAAATCAGCGGAGGAGGCTGCTGAAACACTCGGACTTAACTTCAGTATCAGTGGTGAGCAGAATTCATAAAATATTATCTATCTCGAGTGCTTACTCCTGAAATCCCGGGTTCAGAAAGCACAGCAGAAAAACTTCCGGGAACAGCTCCACGATAAGAGGATGCACGGCATCTTCCACAGAAATGTGGAGAATCTGTCAATCTCCTGTGAGCTAACTTTTGCTTTGCGGATTGAAGTCGGACACGGAGGGTTTCATTTTGGCATGCCAAGATATGCCCGATGATATCGCTCCTCTAAACACTTTTAGGGAAATAGAGTCAATTGTCAGAATGAGAAGTGCCGCATATATTGGAACTTTATATTCTCGACAATTGTTTCTGTTGCACACTCGAGGCCTGACATA
>JAAAKG020133965.1:0-13995 GCA_010014905.2 Druon quercuslanigerum | reverse complement strand
TACATCAACATTCGCAATAGAAGTGATTGCTAATTCAAATCTTACAGTTTACAATTTTACATTACATTGTGCATTTCGCACTTGCGGAGGTCATATTATATGTCACTTTTTCGGGTGTCATATTATATTTTAAATTTTCGGGTGTCATATTACATTTCACATTTTAGGGTATTATATGACATTTTTCATTGCACACACAGCATTAAATTTTCAAATACTAAATGAATTTTTTTATTTGATGGAAATGTGTAATTTATTCCTAATATGGAAAACGTTTATATGAGAATTTTTAAATTTGATGTTAAAGTAGCATTAAATTACACTTACGATTTTCAATTACGCTTTTGTATTCATTTGATTTATTGCTTCTTTACATCAATATTCTCAATAGAAGTGATTGCTAATTCAAATTTTAGTTTCGAATTTCACATTACATTATGCGTTTCACACTTTCGGGTATCATATTATATTTCAAATTTCGGGTATCATATGACATATTTCAGTCATACACAGCATTGAATTTTCCAAAATACTAAATGAATTTTTTTATTTAATGTGTGAAATGCGAAATTTAATGTAAATTGTAGGATGCAGAATAAGACCTTACAATTCATATAAATGCGTTTTACATTTTACATTACACTTTACATTTTGAATTACACTCTTGTATTCATTTCATTCATTGCTTCTTTGCATCATTTAACCGAAAATGGAATAGTTAAATAATCAGATGAAAAACTTATTTTCCACTAGGAAAAAAGAAATTTTTATAGTAATAATTTCATTTTGATCTTTATCAAAATATTTTTCAATATTCCTAGAAAAACAGTAAATTTTGAAGAAATTAGATATTTTTTAATCATAAACTTGAATTTTCAACTTAAACGATTTTCGAGTATTATATTGCATTTTTCAGTCACATATGGAATTTTCTGGTATCATATTACACTTTTCAGTCAAATATCGCATTTTAAGATATCATATTACATTTTACATTGCAAACACACAGCATTAAATTTTCAAAAATACTAAAGTATATTTTTTTATTTAATGGAAATGCGAAATTTAATGTAAAGTGTAGAATGAAAAATGAAACTTTATAATTTATATAAATGCGTTTATTGTGATTTTTGATTTAAATTTGGAATCCCTAATATTGGAAACGTTTATATGAGAATTTCAAAATTTGATGCTAAAATAACATTTATTTACACTTTTGCATTCATTCAAACTGTATTCATCTGTTTATCGCTTCTTTACATCAACATTCTTAATAGAAGTGATTGCCAATTTAAATTTTACAGTATCCAATTTCACATTACATTGTGCGTTTCACATTTGCCGGTATAATATTATATTTCACATTTTCGGGTATCATATTATATTTTAAATTTTTGGGTATCATATTACATTTGACATTTTCGGGTATTTTATTATATTTCTTAGTCAAATATCGAATTTTCTGGTATCATATTACATTTTACATTGCACACATAGCATTATATGTTCAAAAATACTAAATAAATTCTTTCACTTATTATGTGAAATTCGAAATTTAATGTAAACTGTAGAATGCAAAATGAAACCTCAGAATTTCTATGAATGCATTTCTTGTAATTTTTTTTTTTACATTTTGAATCCATAATACTGGAAAAGTTTATATGAGAATTTCAAATTTTGATGCTAAA
Source organism: Druon quercuslanigerum (assembly GCA_010014905.2). Lineage (NCBI taxonomy): Eukaryota > Metazoa > Arthropoda > Insecta > Hymenoptera > Cynipidae > Druon > Druon quercuslanigerum. Next base: position 12,307 of record JAAAKG020133965.1, on the reverse strand, counting down.
ATATCATTTATTTACACTTGACATTTTGAATTTCACACACTTGCGGCTATCATATTATATTTAAAATTTCGGGTATCATATTACATGTCACATTTTCGGGTATCATATTAATTTCATATTTAATTTATATTCATATTTTTTAGTTAAAAATATTTTGATTAGGATAAAAATGAAATTATTTAAATTAAAATTCCTTTTTCTTCTAGTGGAAAACAAGTTTTTCCTCTAATTATTTAACTATTCCATTTTCAGTTAAAAATTTAATTTTTTATCAAAAAATGTTTTTTCTAAATGAAAATTCAATGATTTGTTTAAAAATTGATGTAAGTGGTTGAAAATTCGTCTTGTTTTTGAAAATTAATCTTTTTGGATAAATATTCCTCTTTTCGGTTGAAAATTTAATTAATTGATTGAAAGTTAAATCCCTTTATTTATTATTCATCGTTTGAAATATTTTTTTAAAAAATTAAATTTTTAACCGAAAATTTAATAGTTAAATAATCAGATGAAAAATGTATTTTCCGGTCGAAAAAAAAAGAAATTTTTATTGAAATAATTTCTTTTTCATCTTGATCAAAAATATGAATTATAAAACCAAAATTTAATAGTTGGAATTTTAGCCAACGAAATGATATTGCTACTAAATGAAATGAATTTTTAATTAAAATGATAAATCTTCATTTGAAAGCACTAAATCATATTACATTTTTCAGTTACATATCGCATTTTCGGGTATCATATTACATTTGACATTGCACACACAGCATTGAATTTTTAAAAATACTAAATGAATTTTTTTATTTAATGTGTGAAATGCGAAAATTAATGTAAAATTTAATGTAATATAAAATTTGATGGTAATATGAAGAAAAAAGTAAATGTGAAATTTAAAATGTAAAATGTAATATAAAATGTTAAATGTGCTGTCAAATTTAGAACGAAAACTGATACGTGAGAGTTGAAACGTGAGAGTTGAAACGTAAAAGATGAAACTATAAAATTCCAATTGTAAATCACTTTTATTGAAAACAATCATATGAAGAAATGTATACACAGTAATAAAAATAGTTTGATCTTTCAAGTTTAAGTTTTATTTCATATTTCACGCTGGATTTTATATTTTACATTATATTTCATATTTACTATTCTATATTCTACACAACATTCAACATTTTGAATTTCACTTCATATTTCAAATATCATATTCAATTTTCTATTACACTTTATATTTGAAATGTGTAGTAATATGAGTCTACCCTTAAAGAACATAAAATGTAATGTAAAATGGGAAATGTATATATATATATATATATATATATATATATATGGGAAATGTATAATATCATCTTAAACATGAAACTGTACAATTTTGTAATTGAGTAATATAAATAGTTTGACGTTTAAATTATATTTCACATTAAATTTTACATTTGTATTGTATCTCATTTTTTTTTTAAATTTCGCATTTTATTATAAATTTTTAATTAATTTTACGTTTTCAGGTATCATATTACATTTAAAGTTTCACAGTTTGTAATATCACTTCACATTTTACATCCCGCATTGTAACTCACATTTTATATTGTACATTTCCCATTTTGAATTACAGTTTAAATTTAAAATTCGAGACTGCTACTAAAAAATATCAAATTTAATGCAAAATGTGAAATCTAATATATAAAATGCAAATCCGAATTGCAATGTGTTAAATGAAATGTAAAATAAAGAATGTAATGTGAAATGCGAAATGTGCTATAAAATGCAAAATGAAATATGAAAGATAAACCTCTACTGAAAACATAATTATACAGAAGTAATATATTTTACAGAAATATAAACAGTTTAAATTTCAATTTTAAATAATTTAATTTTACACTAGATTTTACATTTTGCATTACATTTAACAGTTCACATTATAAATTTCGCATTAAATTTTACATTTTTTCTTACACTTCACATTACTTTTTTCATTAAACTTGACATTTTAAATATGCTCTAATATGAGTCTATTTTTGAAGATCATAAAATGTAATGTAAAACGTAATGTGGAATATGAAATGCAACGTAAAATGTGAAAAGTCAAATTTCAAATAATAAATGTAAAATATAATTTGAAATACAAACAATTATAGATTTTGCATTTATATTCCATTCACATTATAAATTTCGCATTATATTTTACATTTTTTCTCACATTTTACATTACTTTGTGCATTAAACTTGATATTTCAAATATGCTGTAATATAAGTCTATTTTCGAAGAGCATAACATGTAATGTAAAATTTTGGTGTGAAATTTCAAAAGTGAAATCCAAAATAACAAATGTAAAATGTAATCTGAAATATGAAACAGGTGCAGTAACTATAGTCAGCACGAATGAAAAAGTCAAAAAACTTTGTTTTTAATTTGTTTTCTAAATAAATTAGATAATGCCAAACGGTAAGTCGCCTCGGTACAAAAGTTCATTCGCGTTCTAGGAAATGCACTCGACTCCAATCTAAGAACGATCAGAACCCCCGTTACGAGTATCGTGAATCCTGAAAAATTGTCACTTAACGAGGGCCCATCGAGTTGGAGATCGTTAACCATTCGTCTCTCCAACGGACGAAGTAACGTTTCCACGCAAAAGCTGCTCGACCATGAAGAACGAATCTAGTCCCAGAAGAGTTCCGATAAATGAAAGACATTGAGACCAGCATTCGATGATTTTTCATTACTTCTATTTATTTTCAATTAAAATTAAAAATCATTATTCTAGGAGCTTCAGATTTAAAAATCAGTGGGGTGAAATCAGCATAAGGTGAAAAAGGGTCGCTCTGAATAAAAGAAATAGATGGCCGAAATAGAGGCGGATGATCCGGTTCAGGACACTTGTTAGTTGACAGACCGACTAAAAATGAGGACGGTACGCGTGCCAGGGGTCGAGCATGTGCATTCAAGAAATGTAAATCTGGGCCAAGTGTGCAGGTTCACTAAACCAGCAAATCACATACCGGTTGGACTTCCTACTCATTTGTCAATTTTTTCCTTACAAATAATTCCCACCAAGCCTGAACAGAAGCTGCACAGCTGAGCGGTAAATCAAATCAGTGACCTTAATCGGATTTCATAATCTCTCTCGGCCGAAGGGGACCAGAGTGTCCCAGGTCGGGTCCCTGGCGAAGAATTTCAAATGAAAGGATAACTGTTAAGTCGTAGAATCGTATAATCGTGGGCTGGTCTGTTAAGATTCCGTGCTAAACTCGATTCCAAAGGCACTTTTTTGTTCTACTTTATAAACCTCGAAAAATCAGCAAACTGGTTCTATTGAAATTTATACTCGACCGATTTTCTAGAAAAGCAACTACAGGCTGGTGAAAAAAAATTCGTCCATGTTTCTACAGGAGTGCCTTCCATCACACTCGACATTTTGTCGCAGCTGATGGTCAGCTGCAGACTTAAAATCCTGAAAGCTTATAAAATCTTGGAGTGTTGTCGGAAGCTCGAACCTATTCCCTCATGTGAAATGAATGGCGCAACGACTGGGCGATTGATCTTCCCGCATTCGGTATCAGGAATCGTAGACGCCGTCTTTTTTGCTGATCCTTTTGTATAAGGAAAATCCGAGGATACCAACTCCTCCTTGAGCACTTCGTATTCTTGGCAAGCGTGCGGAACACTCGATACCGAATGCGGATTATCGACTTGAGCTCCACGCGGTAGTCGTGAACTCGATAAAAATCGGTAGGCCAGTGAGGATCGGGGAATTTCAATGGCTGTGCGAAACACTTGGTTGGAAAACCCTGCACGTAACCGAAGAAGCAAGGATTGCCGGTTTTGAGAACACAAGGTCAGCGCTTCTAAACTTGAGTTTCACTCAAATCTAGTTTACCATGCCTGAGCAGGGATTATGCCGCAGCGGTTCAGAATTAACTTCATAAAACGGACCTAGACGAGCAGAAAATTGAGGCGCGACGGAAGCGGATGACAGAAACTCGATAGCAATTACCAATTATCGCGACTGGAATCGGCAATGCAGGACTGTCGCTAAAAACGATATTAATAGCGACAGTGAATTTAATCAAGTTTTCAGATATGCGCTTTTTCGAGAACGAGCCGTTCGGTCAGTGAACTGCGAATGCCCAAATAAATTTCGAAAGCGCAATTCATTCGACGGCTTAATTTAGTATTCATGAACGGTGATACGTCGACATCCCAAATTCTGCGTTAATCGCTTGGTTCAGGATATTCTGGATGGCCCATCGAGCACGGTGGGCCTTTTCAGGGTAGACTCTTTGACAATACAGACTTGTCACGTAATCATCGTACAATCAATTGCTTGCACTTTTTGAACGCTTTACAAGCTATTCTTTGAAGCAAACACGAAAGAATCGAAGGTTCCAATCAGCATAAGAAATAAAATGGCAATTTTCCCTCTCTATCACATATTCACCAATCCAGAATCTGGAGGATGGCCAAACGTCGCTGTCTACTTATATCAAGGATTTTTTCCGAGAGTAGCGGCACGTAACTTTGCTGAACGATAATCGAGGATCGATCAAGTTGGTCCTGAATAGTTCTTGCATTGTCGGAAAAGAGCGCATCTCTTGCTTTACCGTTCCTCAAGTATACGTGATGCGAAGTCCAAGTCGAAGGCTCGCTGAAGCGAAACCTCGTCTGCAGGAAATCGGGCCTTGGTCGGGACCAAATGCGTCGGCGGGCATGCCGAGTAATTCGTCGAAATTACATCTAACGAGCCGTATTTTTTGCCAAGACTACAGAGACTCGATCCTAGGATCCAGGATTCGATTCGCCATGGTTATTGCCCCCGATCGCGTGACTGCGAGACTCTCAACGTCAATTTATTCGCCTAAAGAATTACTTCTTGATGTCATTTTATCAATCACAATCTAGCAAATGAAATACCTCTTTTCGAAGAATCGAGAATTCACCTGAATTTCCAGTTAGCCTCGAGCAGAATTTGCTTTTGTGCAAATTTGTTATTAACTGTCGTAAAGTCAGCGATTTGTGGATAACGGCTTCCAGAACCAGTGATGATTTCCGAGGTCGCTTCCTCTTTTTCATACATACAGTTAATTATTGCAATTAACTGCTTTAAGGCAAACGATGTTTGCAGACGTGGGAAAAAGACAAGGTCGAGACACTTGCAAAGTTAACCGTCTCACTCCGTGATTTACAGAGGAAGATGCTACTGATTAAAATTCACTTTAGATTATAATACCTTTTTTCATTACATAGAAGAAACTACCGTTTGATGATATAAGTACATTTTAAGACCCATTTGAGAAGGTGTGTTTTAATCAAGATTCTGCGTAATGAAGACCATTGAAGTGCAGACCCAAAAAGATTAAAGGATAATTAACAAACAAATTGCATCATTTCTAAGTTTGCATTGATTCTTCAGCAAATAGTGGACAGATCTAGAAACCTGATATGATCAGGACCAACTTTTTACAAACTGATTTCCTATCTTTGCAGGGAATATAAATTTCGATCTTACGGAATGTGTCGCTTGAGAAGCCGCGTCATCGCCAAAGGCAGCCGCAGCAGTTCTAACCGGCGGACAAAGGTTTCAAACCCCTTCGAATCCTCCTAATTTACATTTCATTTCTGTTCTATCTTTTACACAGGCCCTTTTCAGGGCATTGTTTATTTTTCAAGGTTTCTTTTTAAAGTCGTGTACGGAAAAAATAAGCTGTCAAAACTTTACTCGACTAGCCAACATTTCTGGTAGACCAGAAATTTAAAGGAAAAATTTGCGGACGGTAATTTTTGGATTCTTGGCTTTTATTTTCAAAAATTTTGCAGTTCAAGGCCTGAGAGCTTTGCGGAATTTTATTTTAGAAAATCTATATAAGTGAGATATATCGTACCGTTCCAAAAGTGCCTAAATATTTTAAATTACTTGGAGACGATACGAGAATTTCCTTTGGGTCAATAATATCTGTCACCAAAGTTAATTCACTTTTATTTCTTATTTCAAATATTATAAGAATTTATAATCTTTTAAATCCTTTTTATTTTTAGATATATCCTTAAGAGGATTTTTTTCTTCCCACAGAAAGTTTTTTTTCGCAATTTGCAAAATTTGAGGAAAAAATAAGGATTTTTATAAATTCGTGTAAAAAGATAGGAAAATACTTTTTGTAGAAAATTAAAATCAAGTTTTGTACTTTCTTCAGAGACTGATCTTTTCTGGAAAGGAAGAAAAGTTAGAAATGTTTCTCTCTGCAGAACTTAGAGGATTTTCAGTTAAAATTATTGAATTTTTTTGCATAATTTAGAGAATTTTTGCTAATTTTCTAAATTTAAGGGTATTTCCATTTTAACTGAAAATCCTTTAAAGACGGCAGAGAAATTTGGTTAGTTTGCAAAAAGTTTGGAAAAATTTTCATTTCTTTCTATAAAGTACATTCTGCAAAACTTAGAGGATTCTCAGTTAAAATTACAAATTTTTTGCAGAATTTAGAGAATTATAAGGAATTTTCTGAAGCTGTAAATTTTCAAAAATCAAAATTTCTGAAACTTTATTTTTCTCCTTGTAAAAGATTATTAACTGTCTTTTGTAGAATATTAAAATCGAGTTTGGTATTTTCTTCAGAAAGTGCTATTTTCTAGAAAGAAAGAAAAATTAAAAATATTTTAAATCAAAGACAGCAAAGAATTGTTTCAACAAAAATTGAACCTCTTTGATTCATTTCTATAAAGTATCATTCTGCAAAACTTGGAGGATTTTTAGTTAAAATTAAAAAAGTTTTCTTATAATTTAGAGAATTTTATGAATTTAGGGATATTTCTTCTATCATTCATTCAACTTCTAAAGAAACTATCCGTAAATTTGTAAAATTAAGATATCTGAAATTTCTATAATTTTTTACTGATAAACCTTTAACTTTAGCAGAATCATTTTGTTCTAGCAAAAAAATGATAAGTTGTTCACTGTAGAATATTAAAACCGAATTTTGTGTTTTTTTTTTCAAAAAGTGGTATTTTCGAGAAAAAAAGAAAAATGTTTCAAATTAAAGACAGCAAAGAATTATTTTAAAAAATTTGAACCTGTTTAATTTGTTCCTATAAAGTATCATTTTACAAAACTTAGAGAATTTTCAATGAAAATTACCTTTTTTTGCAGAATTGAGAAAATTTCAAGTAATTTTAGAAATTTATGAATATTTTCTCTAAAACTTACTAAATTTTTACAGAAAGTATTCCTAAAGTTTTAAAATTAAAATTTCTGAATATGCAATAATATTTGCAGGAATACTAGACTGTGCCGATTTTGACTGATAAACCTATAAATTCGGCAGAATCATTTTTCTCAGTGGAAAAATATTATTAACTATTTTTTGTAGAATACTATAATCAAGTTTGGTATTTTTATCAAAGACTGATATTTTGCAGAAAGAAAATTTATTTCTACAAATTATCATTCTTACCATAAAATACCAACCTAGATAATCTTACAGTACAAAAGACAATTTTCCAAAGGATTGTACAAAACACTTGACCCTTGATCACTTAATTTTCACCAAATCACATTTTTTTTTTTGAACGAGAATAATTCCACAATGCAAAAGGATGATCCAAACTCACTAAACAAATACAGTCCACGTGCATGCATACTTCTGGGGACCGAAAAACGTGAATCGCACTAGTTGCACTGATTCAATTTCAAAATCGAAAAAAAATCACACCACTGGAATTTCCAAAAGCTTTTCAATAAAAAGCTCACTGCACAGTTCCTAAAATTCTGCTCACTGTATCTCACTGTTATTCCCACAAAATTATAAAAACGGAAGTCGATGCTTCTCACTTTTCCAAATTTTCAATAAAAATTGTACAATGCAAATGTACGAAATTGGCACTTCGCGAAATGCAACTTACCTCTCCAGCTGATGCAGTACAAAGATCCGTCAGACACGCGATTTTCTTCCCTTCTCTTCCTTCAAAAACTGACTCAAAGATTTTGAAAAAAAAAATTCTCAAAATCAGTCTTTCACTTTTGGGTATTCTCTGAGTGGGAAAATCCGCGACAAATATTTTTCTGATGAGGGACTGATGCAGCAGGATTTTGTAACAACGGCACTATGTGGAGGGTCATTGAGGGGTCGTTTTGTGTTTCGAATGATCGTAATCGCAATCGCACCCTTAACCGTGGGGCGTTGCGATTTTCAGTTCACGCCACCGTCGCACCGAACAGAAGTGAACTACTCGTGCGCCGCCGGTTCACAGTACCTTAAATACCTTGCCCGCGCCGCCGCCGTACGGCCCCTACCTTCCGCTAGAGTGGCGCTGATTGGCGGGGGAGAAGCGCAATGCCCGCGGGTACAGAAGAGGCTCTTCGACTCTTCTCGATTCGAGGTTCGAGCCGAGCGCAGGAGACGATGGTCGGTGGGTGTCGAAGAAGGAGCTGGAGGAACTGGAGGAGCTCGAAGAACTGAAGAACGCCAGACGCTCAAAGACTCCAGGAATATACACTACCCCTCAAAATTGTGCCTCGACTTGCGAAAATCGGATTAAGAACGGGCTTCTAGTGAAAGAAAGAGTAGAAGTAAAAAAGATTAATAGTCAGAATGAGACTTTTTAACTTGAGCTTTTGCAGTTAGTCAACAAGTGAAATTAAAAAATTAAGTTAGGAAGATTTTTTTTTAACTGTTAGAAATTTTATAAAATTTCGCGTCGATTGGGCCCTACCGGAATTCTTTTCGAAAAATTGGATTCGAGGTATAATGTGGGATAGACCGAATCTCTGACTAGAGATTTTGCAGTTAGGCAAAAAGTGAAATTGAGAAGTTAAGTTAGGAAGATTTTTTTAAGACTGTTAGAAATCGTCGATTGGGCCCTACTGGAACTTTTTTCAAAAAATAGGGTGTGAGTTTTTGGAAATAGGATTAGAAAGTGAAACCAAAAAATTAAAGCAGAAATTTTTTTTAAGATTGATAGAAATCTGATTTAACTTCGTGTCGATTAGGGCCTACGGGAAAATTATTTTGATCATTTGAGGATTATTTTGAACCCTGTAAAAAACGTTATAAAATTTTTTAGAACTGTCTGGCCTCTCCCAAAATGTTAGAGAGTCAAGTTTCAACAACTTTTTCTTTTTCGTTTTGTTGTAAACTATTTTTGAACATATTCGCTGTCATGGTCAATTGTAATCCTGAAAAACAAGTTTCTTTCAATCTTCGTAGCACTCAAAGTGAAATAATTATGGTTCAATTTTGTTTCAGTAAGTGTTGAAACTTTTTTGTTCGTAATGAAAATGAATCCTTTTTTTTCTGTAGATTCTTCGAGAAATTTATTTCATCAGAAACATATTTCAATCAGTGAAATAGAGTTCAAGGTCGAAAGTTTTTTTTTAGAAGAGAGTGAAATAATGAATTTAGAATCTCAAAAAAATTCTGTTTTTTCATCAACCAGTATTTTTTATTCTTGCAAGAAAAATCATTAGATTAGATACTTCCGATACTTTCTTTGATAAAATGGACACATATAATAGTCCTATTTCATTTTTTAAACAATTAATTTAAATACAGGACTTAAGAAATATTTTATTCAAAAATTAAATCTTTAGAAAACAGAATTTATTTCCTTAAACTAATTGTTTTTTTCTTTCAATAAAATTAAATGCTGTCAATAAAATAATCCTAATCAAAAATGTCCTGCAATACTAATTTTTGTAGGAAAATAAAATTCCATTATAAAAATTACAGTTGCAAAATCTAATTCATTAAAATACAAAATTTAAAAAATGCTTCCATTTCATTAAACAATTTTTGAATTCAATAAAAAGTACAAAAAAAATAAAAATGCCTTCAATAAGAGAATCAACTTCAAAAATGTACTACAATAGTAATTTTGGTAGGAAAATAAATTTTCATTGTTAAAAGCGAAGTTTAAAAATTTATGATAAATAAATCAATTTATAAACGTTAAATTTATTAAGAAATTATTTTGTCAATAAAATTAAATGCCTTTAATAATAGAAGCTTATTCAAATTCTGCTGCAATAGTAATTTTTTAGGAAAATAAACTTCCGTTATAAAAAGTATAGTTCTAAAATTATAGTCATTACTATATAAAATGTTTAAACAAATTTTATTTTTCATGAAATTTCTCATCCTTTCTCATCCTGCTGCAGTTTCTTCAGAAGGCGTATTTAATATACTTAACTCTAATTAAAAAATTATTGGTTTACTTTAGTGAAAAGAATATAAAATTCAGGATACTTTTGATAAAAGAAAAAGTATCTTCATGATCTAAAAAACAAACTTTTTTTCCGAAAATATATTTTATTGAATGAAATACGCCTTTAGAAAAAGTGTATCATAATGAGTAAACTGCACTTTAATGATGAAATACACTTTTTGTTAAAACTACTCTTTTGGAAGAAAACTTATTTTACTGCTAAAAATTAGTATAAATATATCATGCACTTTTTCAGAAAGCGTATTTTTATTATTATTCTAAAAATATGACTTCTGAAAACAGTTCATGTTTGTAGTGAATTACACTGAAAAATATTAGATATTTAGAACACTTTTTACGAAAGAAAATGTATCTTAGGGATATAAAAAATAAACTTTTTTTTCGGATTTATATTTTATTGAATTAAATATGATTCTAGAAAAAAAGTGTATCACAATGAGTAAACTGCACTTTAATGATGAAATACAATTTTTGTGAAAACTACTCATTGTCAAGACAATTTATTTTACTTTTAAAATTTAGTATAAATATGTAATTCACTTTTTTCAGAAGGCATATTTTTGTTATTATTATTATAAAAATATGACTTTTGAAAAAAGTTTATCTTTGTAGTGAATTGTACTGAAAAATATTTAAAATTTAGAACACTTTTCACGGAAGAAAAAAAAACGAACATTCTTTTTCAGAATTATATTTTATTTAGTAAAATACGCCTTTTGAAAAAAGTGTATCATGATGAGTAAACTGCACATAATTGATAACATACACTTTTTGTGAAAATTACTATTTTTCACGAAAACTTACATTACTGCTAAAAATTAGTATAAATATATCATGCGCTTTTTTTAGAAGGCGTATTTTTATTGTTATTTTTATAAACATATGATTTCTGAAAAAAGTTAATCTTTGTAGTGAATTGCACTGAAGAGGATTTAAAATTTAGAACACTTTTCACGAAAGAAAATGTATGTTTAGGATGTAAAAACAAACATTCTTTGTCGGAACGTATTTTCAATTGAATTAAATACGACTTTAGAAAAAAAGTGTATCACAATGAGTAAACTACACTTTAATGAAGACATACACTTTTTTTGAAAACTACTCTTTGTGAAGCAAATTTATTTTAGTGCTAAAAAGTAGTATAACTATATAACGCACTTTTTTCAGAAGGTGTATTTTTATTATTATTATTATTATTATTATTACAAAAATATGACTTCTGGAAAAGTTCTTCTTTGTAGTGAATTTTACTGAAAAGGATTAAAAATCATTTTTTTTAAAACTACTCTTTTTCTAGCAAATTTATTTTACTTCTAAAAATTAGTGTAATTATATAATGCACTTTTTTCAGAAGCGTACTATTATCGTTATTATTATTATTATTATTATTATCATAAAAATATGAGTTCTGAAAAAAGTTTATCTTTGCAGTGAATTGTACTAAAAAAGGATAAAAAATTTATCTTTAGGATATAAAAAACGAACATTCTTTTTCGGAACTATATTTTATTGAATGAAATACACCTTCAGAAAAAAGTGTATCATAATGAGTAAATTGCACTTTAATGATGACATACACTTTTTGTGAAAACTACTATTTTTCAAGCAAATTTATTTTACTGCTAAAAATTAGTACGAATATATCATGCGCTTTTTTAAGAAAGCGTATTTTTATTATTATTAATATTATTATAAAAATATGACTTCTGAAAAAAGTTCATCTTTTTAGTGAATTGTACTTACAAGGATTTAAAATGTAAAAAACTTTTCACGTGATACTTTAGGATATAAAAAACGAACATTATTTTTCAGATCTATATTTAATGGAATAAATTACGCCTTTAGAAAAAAGTATCATAATGAGTAAACTACACTTTAATAATTAAATATACTTTTTGTGAAAACTATTCTCTGTCAAGATAAAAATTAGTATAGTTATATAACGCACTATTTCAGAAGGCGTATTATAATTATTATAAAAAAAAATTATTATTATATAATAATATTATATAATTATATAATGAAAAAAAAATGTTGTCACAGGCTTAAGATGGTTACAGTCCAACGTGTCGAAGACATTTTTGGTTAGAGTTGGATTTT
>JAAAKG020133964.1:0-13995 GCA_010014905.2 Druon quercuslanigerum | reverse complement strand
AGGATGTAATTGATTGATGAAATCGAAAAACTTATTTAGTTCATTTAGTTCATGTCGCCAGATGACAAAGGTGTCGTCCACGTAACGGAACCAAAATTGCGGTTTAAGCTTGGACTAATTGAAGATTTTGGTTTCTAGATTTTCCATAAAGATGTTGGCTATTACAGGTGAGATTGGAGATTCCATTGCTGCTCCTCAGGTTTTTTCATAGCATTGGTTGTTAAAAGAGAAGTGACTCTTATTGAGACTGTGCTCTATCAAAAGTATGAGCTTGGCAGGGAAGTTTGCAAAAGATTAAATAATATCAATTGTATCAGAGATTGGTACTTTCGTAAAGAGAGATGTTACGTCAAAACTCACTATGATGTCTTCAGGTTGAATGCAAATCTGTTGTATCTTTTTGATAAAGTCAAAAGAGTTTTGGACGTGGGTAGCAGAACTTTCTGTGAAAGGATTCAGTTTATTGGCGAGGAAGCGTGCTAGCTTGTAAGTAGGTGAGTTTATTGCGCTGACGATCGGCCTGAGTGGAATGTTGTTTTTGTCGATTTTTGGGAGTCCGTAAAGTCTTGGAGAGGTGGGATTAGTAGGTATTAATTTAGATATTATTTCTCTGTCAAGTTTAGTGTTTTTAGAAGGGTTTTTGTTTTGCTGACTATTGTTTTTGTGGGGTCCTGTTTAAGTTTTTTGTATATATCGTCAGTTAGAAGGTCCATGATTTTGTTTTTATAGTTTTCCTTATTCATTATTACTGTTGTGTTGCCTTTATCTGCGGGTAATATTATAATTTCTGTATTCTTATTGAGTTCCTTAATTGCGCTTTTTTCCTGTTTTGTTAAGTTTGAGAAGGGCATTTGGGCTTGGCGTAAAATTTTGGCCGTCCTACGTCGTATGTCATTCGCTGTTTAAGGTGGAAGGGTATAGATTATGGATTCCAAATTACTGATTATTTCTTCTTTCGGCATTTTGGTAGGAGCTACTGCAAAATTGTGTCTTTTAGATAAAGCTAAAATCATTTCGTTGCTAAGAGGATAGTCAGAGATGTTTTTTACTTTCTTAGTTAGTTATGTACGCTTTACTGAAAGTAATTTCTCACATTTAATTTTTTGTTTTTGAGATTGAAGATCTTTAATCCGTTAGGATTGGTCAAATGATATGCGGTCTAATGTAGATCAAATGTCAAATCTAAGATTATTTGATAGGAAAAGATGAAGTTGTAATAGTTTTTGGAGGTAGTGTGTAACACAAATTTGGTCTGTTTTATTTTTTCGTTTAAGAGAAGCAAACTTGTTTTATGTAAAATTGATTTGGATTTTGATGTTCCCAAATTATTTTTTATTTGTAAGAATTTGGAAACGATTTTGTTGTCCCTGCACCGTTTTAAAAAAGCTAAAGATGTTAGTAGCTTACCTAGAGAAGTCCTGAGCTCACTAAAGGTGTCACCATCTAAAGATAATATTTGTTATAGCAAACAAAGGTAATATTTGATTTCCAGCTAACACAAATGATTATAACAAAACTGTTGAAAATCTATTTATATAAAAAATGAAAACCAGCTTAGTTCCAACCATTGAAAACAAATGCAATGATATTTTATCAAGATGGGAAAATAAAAGGTAGAAGGTTGTTGCTAAGGCTTATGTCCTTCCTAAAGTTCACAAACCTGATCTGAAATGGAGATTAATAATGTATTCCATAGGATCATCTACCTACAATTTAGCCAAATTTGTATCCAAAATTTTAAAACCTGCTTCTGGTACAACTCATTCTTTCATTAAAGATAGTTGGGATTTTAAAGAAAAAATTAAGAATAGATTTTCCTTGTTTGACAACATACCGTTAGATTTACTTTCTGATAGCATAGAAGAAAAATAACAAGTGTATAAAAATTTAACAGAAATATCTAATTCTGAAATTTCAATAGCTGTTAGAACAGTACTTAATAATATTGTTTTCTTTTTTAACCAAAAGTTTTATAAACAAATATCAGCTTGTCCTATGGGATCTTCTTTATCTCCAGTTGCTTCCAATCTGGTTTTAGAGGATCAACAAAATAGATTATTATCAAAACTAACTTTTAAACCACTTTTTTTATAAAAGGTACGTGGTCGACATCTTCACTATAGTTCCCACTGATAAAATTCAAAAATTAATTCATGAATTTAATATTATCGAAGAATCTTTACAATTTACTTTTGAATTGTAAAATAATAACACCTTAAATTATTTAGAGATATCAATCATAAAAACTAAAAATAGAGCTTTAATTACCAATTGGTACAAAAAATCTTCATGGCGAGGTTAATATTTAAATTATAATTTACACCATCAATATAACCAAAAAGTTGGATTAATTAAAGGACTACCCGAGTCGAAATATAGGCCCTACTTTAACACTCTTAACGTTAATATTTTTAGGGGCTAATATTTTAAAGTAGAGGATATTCCAATACGATGTTTGCCCCTACTTTAGCGCTCTTATGGGCACAGATTTCTAAATCTTACATTTGGGGCGTCAAAATAGAGGCTTAGTTTTTGCCTTTAATTTAACGCTCCACATTCTAGCTTCCTATACAAAATAAAATTATTTGACGACAAATTAACCAAAGGAGGGCGAAACGAAGGCACTGTGACATTTGCATAATGTCTCACGTTATTTTCATATTAATTCAACAACAATTTCCTATCAAGCGTTAAAAAAAATTTATGTCGTTTATCAATGAATGAAGAATGTTTTATGCAACTTAAAATGAAAACGTCTATTTTTTGTTGAATAAGGATAAACGATGTTATGAAAGCATATAATTTTCAGAGTCTTTAAAATAATTTAATAATTTTTGATTAATTTTTAGATTAATTCTCGGATGTTTTAAATTATAGTAAAGATTCTTCGATGCTATTGAATGCATTAGTTTATTCTTTAATTTTATCGTTGGAAACTATATTGAAGATGTCGTTCACGTACTTTTATAAAAAATAGTGGTTTAAAAGTTAGTTTTGATAATGCTCTATTTTCTAGATCCTCTAAATCGAGATCGGAAGCAACTGGAGATAAGGGAGATCCCATAGAACAATCTGATATTTATTTATAAAACTTGTGGTTGAAAGAGAAAACAGTATCATTAAATACTGTTCTAACAGCTATTGAAATTTCAGAACTAGATATTTTTGTTAAATTTTTATGTACTTATAATTTTTCTACTATGCAATCAGAAAGTAAACGTAACGGTATGTTGTCGAACATGGAAACCGCATCTAAAGATAATAATGAGTGGATACTAGGTACATGAATATTCTTAATTTTTTCTTTAAAATCCCAACTAGCTTTAATGAAAGAGTGAGTTGTGCTAAAAGCAGATTTTAAAATTTTGGATAAAAATTTGGCTAAATTGTAGGTAGATGAGCCTATATAAGACACTATTGTTCTCCATTTCAGATCAGGTTTGTGAACTTTAGGAAGGACATAAGCCTCAGAAACAACACTTTTAATGAATGGAACTAAGTTGGTGTTAACATTTTTGTATAAATAGATTTTCAACTGTTTTGTTATAATCATTTCTATTAGCTGCAAATGAAATATTACCTTTGCTTTAACAAATATTATCTCTTTATGGTGATTTTTCCTTGTCTTTTTTATTTCTAAATTGATCGTAAGACTAAAACAATGTGAACTAATGTTCTTATTAAGGTAACCATTGGGATCGATCGGAGAAAGTATTTTTGCTTCTTGAATTATCAAAAAGTTTTAATTTTTATCTCTAATATTATCGGAATTGGTCATGCAAGACATTGAATCAGATGCCTTTTAGTACCTTCTTCTTTTAACTCTTTTCATCCAAAGTTAAAATTCACATTTGAAGCTGAAGAAAATTATTTAGAGATTATTTAGAGATTTATTAGAGATTGTAGCATAATTATTTTTCAGATTATCCTGCACATCATAAAGTTGGTGTTGTTAAAAACCTGTTCGATATAGTCATACTCCTTTCAGACAGAATTTTTCACTTAAACAACTTAAATGTTGTTAAAAAAATGTTGTTTTGTAATAACTATCCGAATGATTTTGTTGACAAAGATATTAATAGAAGTTTAAGAGAATTGGAAACCAGAAACAAAGTCCGTAATGATACAAAGAGTAATGTTGAGGTGATTAACGTCAAAAAAGAAATAATAACCATTCCATTTTTAAGCACACTTTCCAATAATATTAATAGATTTCTTAAAAATTATAAAGGATAAACTAGTATTGTTAGACCAACATAATGTAATCTTAAACTTTTTTTTATATCAATTTGTATTAGGTATAATTTGGATGAGGATGAACAAGTGATTAAGGTCGAAACGTCGCATGTTGTAATTTGTTTAAATTTGTATTAAAAATATTAACGAATTTGAAAACGGTAGAATCTAATAGATGTGAAATTCCTTTTTTAAATTCGTCTAGTATATTGGTATTACGACCAATAAAACACCATCGATCTTCAATACTAATTAAAACCAAGTTCAAGAGAAGCCATGATATGATTATCTGGAATTTTTAAATTGGAAACCCTATCTTTAAAATCAATTGAATTTATAATAGAATATCTCTGAGTTGAAAACGATTCCGAAATTATTTTACTTGGCTATAAATTTTCAATTTTTTATTTTAGGCAACCTATAAATCTTAGCAAGATTAGTGCCACTTGTAATAACATCTTTTATGAGAACATTAGCATTAAGAAATATTTTAATTCTGTAGCCATTAATACAATTAAAGTTTTATTTTGTAACGTTTTGAGAGTTATTTATGGATTAAAATCTAATTTGATGTATGTATCAGTTTTGGTTATAAGAATGTCTTTATTATTTTTATTAAAATTGTTAGTAAGTTTAAGAATTTTTGCTATAACACGGTCAGATTCAGACATTCTATGAGGTTTCTTTAAATAATTTGAAGCCGAAAACAAAATTTGATTTCTGAATTCAGAATGTAAGTCATCTGGCAACTTTTTTATATTTCATTCTAAGTCTTTTATAATGTGGAAAATATGTTTATCTTTATTTGAAACACACTTAGAATTTAATTTTTCATCTAAACGTAAAATAACCGAATTCCTATCCGGAACCTAAACTTTTGAGATATTTACTATCCAAGGATTTTTTTATCAGCAAGAGTGTCAAATTTAAAAAAAGTTCAAATCCGAAGAAAGAAATTTCCTTATTTTTATTTTTTTATTTTGTTTTTATTTTAACAGGTGCCGGGGTTTTTTCCTATGTAAAATGCATAGGGAAAAATCACTTTTTTGAGTTTTCGAAATAATTTTTTAGGGTTTGAAAAATCCTGAAGGGAAAGTATAGTGGCTTGTAGAGAATTATCCAGTGAAAAATTTTTTGTATCAGACATATTGGTTTTGCACCCCAAACTGACCCCCACGAGTACCTAAAAACTACCCTTAAAACAAAAATGTCAACTCTTCATGAAATCGACATTTTGAAAACTGTATTCTCGTTTTTTTTACTTAAGATCATTAAAATTTATCTTATAAAATATTTTTATCATTGATTAATTAATTTTTAATTATTAAAATAAATGGAATTTGTTTAAATTTTTTTTTTCGAAATTTTTGTTCTTTTTCCTCCTTAAAATTATTACTATTAGTCTATTTGATTATTTAATAACATTGGTTTATTAATTTTTAATTATTTCAACAAATGTTTTTTGTTTAAATATTTTTTTGAACATTCGTTTTTTTCCCGTAAAATTTATTACTATTGGTCTCGTGGAATATTTATGAACATTAGTTCATAAATTTTTTTATTATTTCAACAGATTCTTAGTTAAATACTATTATTAGTTAAAAATAAATAATAATTTATTGTTTCAACAATTGAAAAATATTTTAAAATAAATGTATTGTACTTTATATAAATAAACTGACAGTTTAAAGAATTTTTGAAAAAATACTTTTTTTAAACAAATAGAATTTATTTAAATAATTAAAAAATAATTAACCAATTTTGTTGAATGTTCCACTAGACCAATAGTAACAATTTAAAAAAAAATTAATTTATGTTAATAAATATTCCACTACACCAAGAGTAATAATTTTCAGGGGAAAAACGAATTTTTGGAAAAAATGTATTCAAACAAATTCTATTTGTTTAAACAATTAAAAATTATTAAAACAATATTAATAAATATTCCAGTAGACTAATACAAATAATTTTTAGAGAAAATATCGAATTTTCGAAAAAATTATGTTAACAAATTCCATTTGTTTAAATAAATTTATGTCACTTATTAGAAATTAATTGCCAGTTTAAAGAATTTTGAAATAAATAACATTTTTGTCACAAATGAGATTTGTTAAAATAATTTAAAATTTATTAACCAATGTTAATAAAGATTCCATTAAACTAATAGTAATAATTTGTATTAAAAAATTTCAAAAACATAAAAACAACAAATTCCATTTGTTTAAACAATTGAAAATTAATAAATTAATGTAAATAGATTTTACACTACACCAATATCAATAATTTTTAAGGGTAAAAAAAAAATGTTCGAAAAAAAAATTTTAAACAAATTCCATTTGTTTGAACGATTAAAAATTAATAAACCAATAATAATAAATATTCCACTAGACTAGTAGTAATAATTTTTAGGAAACAAATTGAATTTTTAAACAAACATTTAAACAAATTCCATTTATTTAAATAAATTTGTGTCACTGAATAGAAATAAAGTTCAACGAAGGTTTGAAAAAAAAACATTTTTACACAAATGGAATTTGTTTAAATAATCAAAAATTAATTAACCACATTTGTTAAATATTCCACAACAAATTCTATTTGTTTAAACAATTGAAAATGAATAAATTATTGCTAATAAATATTCCACTACACCAATCGTAACAATTTTTAGGAGAAAAAACGAATTTTTGGGAAAAAATTATTTAAACATATTCCATTTGTTTAAACAATTAAAAAATAATAAACCAATGGTAATAAATATTCCAGTAGACTAATACGAATAATTTTGAGGGAAAATATATAATTTTCGAACAAAATTATTTAAATAAATTCGATTTGTTTAAATAAATTTATGTCACTTAATAGAAATAAATTGCCAGTTCAAAGAATTTTTGAAAAGAACAACATTTTTAACACAAATGGGATTTGTTTAAATAATTAAAAACTAATTAACCAATTTTGTGAAATATTTCACTAGACCAATAGTAATAATTTGTATTAAAAAAACTTCAAAAACATAAAAACAACAAATTCCATTTGTTCAAACAATTTAAAATAATGAATTTATGTTAATAAATATTTCACTACATCAATTTTTAAGGAAAAAAACGAATTTCCGAAAAAAACTATTTAAACAAATTCCATTTGTTTAAACATTTGGAAATTAATGGACTAATGTTAATAAATATTCCACTATACTAATAGGAATATTTTTTAGGGAAAAAATAGGATTTTCGAACAAAATTATTTAAACAAATTCCATTTGTTTAAATAAATTTATGTCTCTTATAGAAATAAATTGCCAGTTCAAAGAATTTTTGAAAAAACAACATTTTTAACACAAATGGGATTTGTTTAAATCATTAAAAATTAATTAACCGATTTTGTTAAATATTTCACTAGACCAATAGTAATAATTGGTATTAAAAAAACTTCAAAAACATAAAAATTACAAATTCCATTTTTTTAAACAATTGAAATGAATAAATTATTGTTAATAAATATTTCACTACACCAATAGTAATAATTTTTAGGGGAAAAACAAATATTCGGAAAAAAATATTTAAATAAATTCTATTTGTTTAAACAATTAGAAATTAATAAAACAATGTTAATAAATATTCCACTAGATCAATAGTAACAATTTGTATTAAAAATCTTCAAAAACATAAAAACAACAAATTAATTTGTTCAAACAATTAAAAATAATAAATTTATGTTAAAAAATATTCCACTACACTAATAGTAATGATTTTTAGCGAAAAAAAAACAAATTTTCCAAAAAAAATTATTTGAATAAATTCCATTCGTTTAAACAATTTAAAATTAACAAACTAATGTTAATAAAAATTCCACTAGACTAATAGTGTCAATTTTTAGGGGAAATATCGAATTTTCGATCAAATTTATTTAAAAAATTCCATTTGTTTAAATAAATTTATGTCACTTAATAAAAATAAATTGCCAGTTCGAAGAACTTTTGAAAAAAAGAACATTTTAATACAAATGGGATTTCTTTGAATAATTAAAAATTATTAACCAATTTTGTTAAATATTGCACTAAACCAATAGTAATAATAGGTATTAAAAAATCTTCAAAAACATAAAAACAGCAAATTCATTTGTTCAAACAATTAAAAATAATAAATTTATGTTAATAAATATTCCACTACACCAATAGTAATAATTTTTAGCGAAAAAAAAACAATTTTTCCAACAAAAATTATTTGAACAAATTCCATTCGTTTAAACAATTTAAAATTAACATACTAATGTTAATAAAAATTCCCCTAGGCTAATAGTGTCAATTTTTAGGGGAAATATCGAATTTTCGATCAAAATTATTTAAAAAATTCCATTTGTTTAAATAAATTTATGTCACTTAATAAAAATAAATTGCCAGTTCGAAGAACTTTTGAAAAAAAGAACATTTTAATACAAATGGGATTTCTTTGAATAATTAAAAATTATTAACCAATTTTGTTAAATATTGCACTAAACCAATAGTAATAATAGGTATTAAAAAATCTTCAAAAACATAAAAACAGCAAATTCATTTGTTCAAACAATTAAAAATAATAAATTTATGTTAATAAATATTCCACTACACCAATAGTAATAATTTTTAGCGAAAAAAAAACAATTTTTCCAACAAAAATTATTTGAACAAATTCCATTCGTTTAAACAATTTAAAATTAACATACTAATGTTAATAAAAATTCCCCTAGGCTAATAGTGTCAATTTTTAGGGGAAATATCGAATTTTCGATCAAAATTATTTAAAAAATTCTATTTGTTTAAATAAATTTATGTCACCTAATAAAAATAAATTGCCAGTTCGAAGAACTTTTGAAAAAAAACAACATTTTTAATACAAATGGGATTTCTTTGAATAATTAAAAATTATTAACCAATTTTGTTAAATATTCCACTAAACCAATAGTAATAATAGTTATTAAAAAAACTTCAAAAAAATAAAAACGACAAATTCCATTTATTTAAACAATTAAAAATTAATGATTTATTGTTAATAAATATTCCACTACACCAATTTTTAAGGGAAAAAACGAATTTTCGAAAAAATTATTTAAACAAATTCCATTTGTTCAAACAATTAAAAATTAATGAATTACTGTTCATAAATATTCCACTACACCAATAGTAATAATTATTCTAGGAAAAAAGAATTTTCAGAAAAAATTATTTACACAAATCCCATTTGTTTAAACAATTAAAAATTAATAAACCAATGTAATAGATATTTCACTAGACTAATAGTATCAATTTTTAGGGGAAAAATTGAATCTTCGAATAAAATTATGTAAACAAATTCCATTTGTTTAAAAAAAGTTATTTCACTTAATTCATCTTTTTTAGTAATTAATTAATGTTAAAATAAAGCTTTATTTTAATATTCATCATTATAGTTTTTTTCAACTATTTGGTTAAAATTTTTACTATTATCCAATTATAATATTTTTAATATTTTTTATATTTATAATATCCAATTTTTGACTAAAAATTTATATTTTTTTACTCTAAAAGTCAAGTATTTGGTATAGAATTTATTTGTTTTAGTAAAAAATTCGATTGCATGATAAAAAAAAAATTGTTATTAATTCAGAATTAATTTTCTTTACTAAAAAGTAACTGAAAAATCTAAAATTTCAAACGCCCTCTGTTAATCTTCATTTTTTCTCGTTGAAGATTTAATTTTCATTTGAAATTTACCTATTTAGCTAAAAATTAAATTTTTTTAAGCCCTAATTTCTTACCTGAAAATTTAATTATTTAATTAGTGGTTGCAAATTAATCTCTTTCAGTTAAAAACTAAACTGTTTTATTGAAAATTATTATTTTTCATTGAAAAATTGAAACGTTTGCATGAAAAATTTATTTATTTTGTTAATATTAATTCACGTTTTTTTTCGTAAAAAATTAATCCTTTTTTTTTGAAAATTACCCCCTCTGTTGAAAGTCAATTTTTTCTTTGAAGATTCACATTTCAGGACAAAATTAAACTATTTTAAAAATTAAACAAAAATTAAAGAAAATTAAACATATTTTTTTTTTTGCTTTAAAATTTGAGTGCTCGGTTAAAATTTCACGTATTTTTTTGATAATAATTTATCTTTTTTGTAGAATATTATTACTCTTGGTTAAAAAATCAATTTTTTATGAGAAAATTGAATTTTAAAAAATGTTAAACTCTTTTGTTTGCAATTTTTTTTGTTTGTTCAAGATTCATTACTTAAGCTGAAAATTTATCTATTAGTTTGAAAATTTAACTATTTTTCTGAAAAGTTATTATTGGTTGATAATTATTTTTCTTCACTTTAAATGTAACTATTGTTTACAAGAATCTGATAGAAAATTACATAAATTGTTTTGTTGAAAATTAGATTTTTTTAGAAAATTCCATTAAAGTTTATTAGAAATTGGAAAAATATTTTTAAAAAAATTCTGCCTCAGCTGGATTTGAACGCCAGGCGAGCCCCATACAAATCCGGGCTGAGGCGGAAATATTAGTTTACATTTTTGTAAAAAATGTCTTTTTCGTTGTTAAAAACCAATTGTCTAACTGACTTTTGATTATAAATAAATGTTTTAAGGAGGAATCAATAGAATTGAGGTATTTTGTATCTTTCAACATTATGATACTTCTCCACTGAATGACCAATTGGGTCGAAAACATCGCCTCTCGGAACCGGAAGCGAGGGCCATAACAATGCAGATATCTATATGCAAATTTCACGAATGTCGACAGCATAATAAACGGTCCACTGCACATTACTCATTTCAAATAGTCTTTCAAAATTTTCACATGACAAATTATGAACCCCGAACTTTAAATGAAAAAGATCAAATTGTAACCAAAAACAGAATATTTTAACTCTAATCAAAATAATAAATTTTCAAAAAAGGCTTTCTCAAAAAAATTAGAATCTTCAATCCAAGAGATAAAGTTATAACTAAAATAATTATTTTCCTGCCAAAAATACTAATCTTTAAGATATTAGATTTTTCTGTCAAAAATATAAAAAAATCCCAGTTTAAAAAAAAATGAATTAAACAAAATTTTAAGTTTTAACGAAAAAAATTAATTTCTTAACAAACTAGTCAAACTTTTACCCAAGTAGTGGAATTTTTAATTGAAAAAGATAAAAAATAAACCAAATAGATGAACTTTTAATTAAAATGATGAATCTTCAACAAATATATATATTAAATTTAACTTTGAAAACATTAATTTTCAACTAATAGAGTAATAGTAGATATTTGAATCAATAAGGATTTTTCTTTTAAATAAAAAAGAGTTAAATTCTAACAAAAACGACATTTACCTTAACTCTCAACTTACTTCAGCACCCCCTCCCACTTATCTCAAATTTTGAAAAAAGAACTTCAAAAATCTCTCTTATTCAAACTCTTACCCACTTCTACTTATCCTTCCTCTGAACCCATTCGCCCATCTCCTCCTCCCACACTATGACACCCTCCATCACTCTAAATTCTCTTCTTCATTTATCTATTTCTCCTCCAAACTTTTATATCTCGGTCCCCTCCTTCCCCTCCAACGCCAAACTCCTCCTTCCCATATTACGACTCTCTCCATCACTCTACACTCTCTTCTTTATCTATTTCTTCTTCATACTCTTATCTCTCAGATCCCCCCCCCCTCCTCCTACTTATTCTTATTTTTAATCTTCTAGTCATTATCTCCTTTCCACTATAAGAGATTATTTTCTCCTTCTTTTCTAGTTCCTCAACTCACAATTAATACCCTCGCACATTATATACCATCTTTTCCTAATCCTTTGATTACTCCGCCCTTATCATTTATTGGTCCCTAAGTTGACCTCTCCCCCATTCTGTGGTAGGTTTCCCTAATTAATTCACTGACCTTTTCCCCTAATATAATAAATTTCCTAAATCCATCCACTGACCACCCAATACTTCCCCTAAGGCCTACATTAGCCCCCTTCACTATACAATGATATCTTTCAGATGCCCCTTAATTGACTGTACCACTATAATATAATATTTTTCTAACCCCTCAATCGACATCTTCCCTATTATTTCCCTGACAACTCATTATCCCTTCTCTCATACTATCATAACTTTCCCTAACCCATACACTGACCCCTCTCCCTACTATGATACATTTCCTCAACCCATCCATTGACTCCCTTCCCCACAACTTAATTTTTTTAAGCTTTAATTAACTCCTTCATCATACTATGATATATTTTACTTACCCCTCCTTTGGCCTTCTTCTTCATTATATACTATCATCAATTACCACCTCTATTGACTCATCCACCATACTACTGTTTTTTTCCTTAGCCCATCCATTAACCCCCTCCTCTATAGTATAATATCTTTCTCCGACCCGTCTATTGAACTTTTCCATATCATTTCCTTAACTCCTTAACTCCTACATTAACAACTACTCATCTCTTCAGTGATACCACACCCTAATGTGTTATATTTTCTTTAACTATTAAAGGTCTTCCTACCCTGACACCTACAATAGCCCCGTCCACCATACTATATCTTTTCCTGACCTCTCCATTAACTCTTCCCCTCTTTATATAAAATTCTTACTTAAGCCTTCTTTTGACTGCCTCATAGTATGATAAGTTTTTTTCACCCATTTTTATGCCCTTCCCAATAATATAATATCCTTCCCTAACCCTTCTATTGACTACTCGCTCTGCTATCATATATTTTTGTAACCCTTTCATTAAACCTTCCCATGTCATTTCTTTGACTCCTATATAAGCCCCTTCCTTCTACTGTGATGTCTTCCCTTAACCTTCAGTTACCACACATCCTACTATGTTACATTTCCTGTCATTTCCCTAACTCCTACATTAGCATTCTCACACATACTATGATATATTTCCCTTATACGCCCATTGACTCCTTCCCTTATGATATAATATTTGTACTTAACCCCTCTATTGACTTTCTTATACTAATATGTATTTCTCTTATCAATGCAAGACCTCCCCTCTCATAATATAATATCTTCCCCTAACTGTTCCATTAGCTACTTCCTTTACCATGATATATTTCATTAACCAATCATCTGATCAAATCCCGCACAAGTTCCCTGTCCCTATATTAGCCGCCTCCACCAAAGTATGACATCTTTTTCATTTTTTTCTGACCATTCTACTGACTCATGGATGTTATACTATGATATATTTCCCTAGCTCATCTGTTAAACTCCTTCTTGATCATGTATTAGCTTTCCTTAACACTTTCCTTAACTTCTCCCACAATACTATATATTCAATTCACCCATCCACTGACCCACTTTCCCATAATTTGTCTACTCCTACATTAGCCACCTAAACTATACTATGATATCTCTCCTTATCATTTCTGTTATCACTATTGAAGTGATAACTTCCAATGGCCCTGTGTGAAATCACAAAACTGGGTAAAGCTTTCAGAGTAATGCTTCCTCTGTTCTATCTTTCCTACGCTTCTCCCACTGACTGACTTTGTCAATCCCTCTCCCTCTCTACCTCTCCTTCGCTTCTTCCACTTCTTTTCCTTTCGCCTTTTTATCTCTCTCTCCCTCGCTCGCGCTGTTTCCTTCCATCCTTTACTATCACACTCATACTGAGGCTCTATCATTATTAGAAATATATAGCGTCTAGCGGCATGCGTTCATATATATTATGTATTTTATTATTATGTGTATTACAGCAGCCAGTCAACCAGGTATGTCACCCGGAAGTTTATTC
>JAAAKG020133963.1:0-11346 GCA_010014905.2 Druon quercuslanigerum | reverse complement strand
GATCTGAAAATTTCACTATTAAGTTTTTTGTTGAGAATTCATCTTGTTTTGCTTCAAAATAATTCTCCCCTTTGATTAAAAGTTCAACTATTTCCTTGGAAATCTAATAACTCTTTTAAATTGAACTATTTTGCTATATTTTTTTTTTAATCCAAAATTCAAATACTTGGCTGAAAGTTGAACTGCTTTGATGAAAATTAATTTCATTGTTTAAAGATTTAACTATTTTTTTAAATATCGTTTTTTTTTTAATTGAAAATTAATTTTATTTGATCTGAAAATTTCACTATTAAGTTTTTTGTTGAGAATTCATCTTGTTTTGCTTCAAAATAATTCTCCCCTTTGATTTAAAGTTCTACTATTTGCTTGGAAATCTAATAACTTTTTTAAATTGAACTATTTTTCTATAAAGTTTTTTTTTAAATCCAAAATTCAAATACTTGGTTGAAAATTAATTAATTATTTAAAAATTTTACTATTTTATTTTCGGGTGAAAATTTATCATTTTTAGTTAAAAATTGAATTGTTTCGTTGAGAATTCGTCTTTTTGGCATCAAAATTGAAATTTAGGTTAAAAAATCAATTTGTTGTGTAGAGAATTCGTTTTTTTGGCTTGAAAATTAAGGAATTTGGTCAAATATATAATTTTGAATAAAAAATTCAACTATTTGGTTGAAACTGCAACTATTTTTGGTTGAAGATTAATCTTTTTTGTTTAAAATTTTGATAATTTGGTTTAAAACTATTTTTTTTCGGCTGACATTTCAATTATTTTGATAGAAATACAAAAATATTTATTGAAAATTCGTCCGTTTTTCTTTATAATTAAACAAGCATGTTGCAAATGTAACTTTTTGAGCGATAAGTATATTTTTTTTTGTAAAAATTCGACGAATTGGTTGAAAATTCGTTTTTTTAGGATGAAAATTCAACTATTTTGTTGAAAATTTAATGATTTTGTTGAAAATTCCACTATTTTGTTAAAAATTCATCTTTTTTGGTTTAAAATTCAACTGTTTCGTTAAATATTTATCGTATGGGATGGAAAATTCTTTACAAAATTTGACAAAATAACTGGAATCTTCTCTGTATGAAAATATGACTACTTTTAAAAAGTGAAAATTAAACTATTTTGTTAAAAATGCATACTTTTTGCTTACAAATTATAATGTTCTTTTAAAAATTTATCTATTTCCTGGAAAATTGTCATTTTTAAATACATATTTTGGTGTTGAAAAATGAACTGAAATCTTTTCCGAATGAAATTTAATATGTAAAACAATTTGTCGTTTTTTCTTAAAAATTCATCTGTTTTAGTACAAAAATCCAACCATTTTGTGGAAAAATCATCAATTTTGGTTTAGAATTGTTATTATTAATTAAAAATAATCTTCTCGGTTTAAAATCTCAGTTCTGTTCTGTAAAAATGCATCAATTTCGTGAAAAAGTAATTTCTTGCAGAAAAGTAATATTTTTTGTTTTGAAAATTCAATTTTTGCCAAGAAAATTCATCTTATGATAAAATTTTTATTTCTTTATTGAGTGAAAAATCTTTATTTATGTAAAATTCGTATTTTTGATTAAATTTTTTTTGGAATAAATTGCAGGTTTGAAATTCAAACTGAGGTTTGAAAATTTAACTATTTTGTTAAAAATGTAATCATTTTGTTGAAAATTTAAGTATTTTGTTAAAAAGCCTGATTTTAGAGTAGCAAAGAATTTTTTTTTGTTTTAAATAAATTAATAAATTTGAAAATTTTCAGTTTCTATGTGAAATACTGTTTTATTTTATTTATAAAACATTTTATGTTAAAAGTATTTAACTAAAAAAAGCCTTTTTTTGGTTTAAAATTATTTTTTTAACTGAAAATGTCACTTTAAGATTGATCTTTTTTAGTTGAAAATTCACCCTTTTCGGTAGAAAAGACATTTTTTTGTTTAAAATAAATTAATAAATTAAAAAAATTTTAATTTCTATGTGAAATATTGCTTTTTTTATTTATAAAAAATTTTATGTTAAAAGTATTAAAATAAAAAAGCCGTTTTTTGGTTTAAAATTATTTTTTGTAACTAAAAATGTCACTTTCATTTTTTAAGATTGATCTCTTTCAGTAGAAAATTCACATTTTCAGTAAAAAAAATAATTTTCTAGGTTTAAAATGTCAGTTTGTTTATGTAAAAAGCATCAGTTTCGTGAAAAATTAATTTCTTGAAGAAAAGTTATATTTTTTTTTGAAAATTCAATTTTTGTAAAGAAAATTCATCTAATGATAAAATTTTATTTCTTTATTGAGTGAAAAATCTTTATTTATGAAAAATTCGTCTTTTTGTTTAATTTATTTTGGTATAAATTGCATCCTTTTTAATTAAAATATAAAATATGACATTTTTGTTGTAAATGTATCTTTTTAAAGTTTGAAAATTTAACTATCGTGTTAAAAATGTAATCATTTCTTGGAAAATTCAAGTATTTTGTTAAAAAGCCAGCTTTTGGAGTAGAAAAGACATGTTTTTTGTTTAAAATAAATTAATAAATTTGAAATTTTTTAATTTTTATGTGTAATGTTGTTTTTTTTATTTATAAAAGATTTTATTTTATTTTATTTTTATTACAATATCAAAATGCTGGTATTTGAATATAATTGATCAAGGAAAATGATAAATTATTCAAAATCAGGAAATTTGAAAAATTAAGTTCTAGGACACCCTGCCTAATTCTACGAACAATAACTAGCAAAATATTTCTGAAAACTAAAAATTACGTACAGTAATCCTGGTGCCAATTTTCTTACTTTTTATTTAATTGAAATGAATGTAAATTCTATTTGCTACTAGAAAAAATTCTAAACAAGCTAAAAATTCGGTTTTATCCAAATATGTTAATTTTAACAAATTTTTAAACAATAGATTGAAATTATATCCAAGTTTCACGATTATTGGGACCGTCGCGATTACTGGAACACGTACGTTATATAAATTATAAAAAAGTTATATTTATTTACAGTCTTTCCCCTTTTTGCCTTTTTTTCCTTTTTTCTCGTTTTTCCATTTAAATGCTTACTGAATTATTACAGCCCATAAAGAAAATTTAACTATTGTTTTCCGTTTAAGCATATTGGAAACAGATTGTGCATCCGGGGGTCCAAATCCCAAATGTAGTTACCGTTTTCTTTAATTTGCATGGCAGTCCGATAAGATACCTGGAATACACGAAAAAAAAATTAAATTGTAAAGGGCTTTGAAAACAGGGTTCAATTCAAAGACGACACGATCCTGGTGAACGTAAAACCAGCATGCGGAGAAGGCAAGGGGTACCTAATGGGTCTCGTCCCCTTCTCCGTCGGCTTTACTCTCTCACGCGATACTACGACGATATAGTGCCGACTCTGATATACACCTACACCCACACCTACACACACGTCTCCCCCGGAATCAGAAACACACTCCATGGCGACTACCTGATGCCGCTCGGTATAGTCACGTGGTCTTCCGAACGCGAAGGATGTTTGCGGGATCGCGGAGTCAGTTCAAGTTGGTCTTTCCACCGAGAACGAGAGAGAAAGGCCGATAAACGCGTTCGGTCCTAAATATCCACTTTAGAAGAAAAAAATTATTCCTTGTAAATCCCAAAAGTCTGGGAAAGAGAGAGAGAGAGAGGCACTTTTTGCAAAGCAAGTTTAAAAGATAAATCAAAAGAAGGATGTCATCTTATCCTTTTCGGATGATGTTTCCATAACCAGGAACTCTACTGTTTCCTTGGAACAGCTTGGTACCAGTGACAGTGAGGAATCTTGGTTTTCCCGCTAAACAAAGACACCGGGGGATTCCAATGTCGTGATAATGCCCCATGACGTCCTTTATCAATCAAGATAACAATTTCGGAATAAAGAATCATCAGTGCTGTTGTATTATCTTGTGTTGTGTGATGTTATCCTAAGCATTCTTTCTTTGTGTCGTTATGTGCCTCAGTTTTCAGCAGCGATTGTCGAGGCCAGAAGCAGCGAGTCGTGAAAAACGAGGAACCGAGCGAGGAACATTGTCAGACTCTTGGGGCTTTCAGAGAGTGTATTCGGATTTGTTGATGATTGCCACGGAATGCAGCTCGCAGCCTCCCAGAGACCACATCCTCCTCCAGTGCCTCCAAGGCCGAGCAGACAGGTTGTCGCTGAAGCCCTGAAGAGGTCCCCCAGGCCTCCCTGCCCCACGCGGCAGGCACCTCCGCCTCCGAATACGAAACCCTGGAGGTCTGGAGAACAAGAGGTTGCGGTCAAAACAGCCGGGAGGACCGTTGTTTACGAATCGGGCAAGGAAGTCGGGGAGGAGAAGGAAAGAGTTGAAGAAAATGAGGACAAGGAGAAGATTGTGGAGGCAAAGGTTGAGGGAGAATCAAAGCCAGTTGCGAGATCTGATTCCAGAAGGCAGAATCAGAAAGAAGAAAAGGTCGAGGGGGTCAAACCTAGTTCAAAAATCCAGGTGACGAAGCAAACGAAAGTCGAAAAGGAATCAAAACTTTTGACGAAACTGATTAGCGAAGAGAGACCGAAAGAATCTGATACGAATACGAAGTTGCAGAAGAAAGAGATTGAATCAAAGTTTGTGAAAGAATCGAAAGTCCTAACGAGGTCTGATTCTACAACTAAAAAGTCAGAGGTTCAATCTTATTCTGAGATCGAAGCCCCTCGTCAAACCCGGAGAGCTAGTGTTGAATCAAACTTTAAAAAAGAACTCAAACCCCTAACGAGATCCAATTCCGGAACTAAAAAGTCAGAAGTTCAATCTTATCCTGATATAGAAGCCCCTCGTCAAACCCGAAGAGCTAGTGTTGAATCAAACTACAGAAAAGAATCCAAAGCCCTAACGAGATCTAATTCCGGAACTCAAGATTCAGAACGGAAGGGATTTTATGCTGAGTTAGAAACCCAACGTCAAAGTCGTAGACCTAGTGTCGAGAGCCTCTTGGAGAATGAAATTTACGAATTAGTAGAAGAGTGTCGTCTCAAAAACCTCGAAAAACATGGACAAGAGGCTAAAGAGATCAGATTGGGAGACATTCACCTGGATCCCTCGAGGCCTCGACTCCGTTCCCAAAAAATGAGCTTCGAGTCGCGGGAAAGGGCCAGAAGTAAAAAGGACGAGGTTGATCCGCCCCAAGTAGCTGATAGTGAAAATTCGAAACCCCTTAAAGGTCCCAAACCTCAGGTGAGACGTAATCTGCGACCACCTGTTCCGGCAAGGAATAATATTGTTCAAAGTGAAGAAAGGCGAGAATCCAAGGCCGGGAAATTGAAGTTTGATGAAGAAGCGAGGGTCGCGGGTCGACCCACGCCACCTCTGAAGCCCAGGCCGAGACTGGACTCGTCATCGTCGACTGGTGGGATGACGAACGATGGTACCGGTAACGAGAACAAAAGTATTTCGAGTGATGACGGAGCGACGGTGGTGATTGTTGATGAGCCGGAGCGAAAAGCTGTGGCTTTCAATGAAGACGGGGATAATATTCATCATCAGGACTGGCTGGAAGCTGGGGTCCGTTACTCGTCGACGCAAATCACCCTCTCGGGTGACGAGGCCAGCGATCGTGTCAACGGATTCGATCACCTCGATGACGAGGTGGAGTTCGGTGACCTCGATTTTTCCAGGTAGAGTCTGAGAGAGTAGAATGTAGATTGTACAACTCGCCGGGTTGTTATAAACTCTTAGGAGCAAAACGACTTTCGCCACGCGACAAAAGAGAGCGGCGATTTGAGGGACGTGACGTGAGTTTGTGATGGTCAGAGGGCGATATGGTAAATTTTTGAGTTTTTATGGGACCGGGGAAGTTTAATGGAACTTTCGCACAGGAAGAGGTTGAATTTATGATCGGGATTTGCATTGGACTAGATTCTACTAGGTCATGATTGAGAGATGTAAACATTGGATTGGTGTCCTCCTTTTTAAAGAATTCCTCTTTCTCATCCTGTTTTTTAAAAAATACTTCTCCTTTTCAAAAGAGTTCTTCTTTTTCAACCGGTTTGTAAAATTCTTCCCCTTTCTTTTTTAAATTTCTTTCTTTTTCACCATGTTTTAAAAAACTTCCCCCTTTTAAAAAAATTTCTCTTTCTCATCTCTTTTTGAGTTTAAGATTTGAAATTATATTATCAGCCATTTTTTATGAAAGAAAATATATTTTTTCAATGAAAATTTCATTGAATTCTTTCAACCAATTTTTTTAAAAACAGTTGAATTTTAATAAACCTTGGCTTATTCCTTCTGGGAAAATATTTCCTACAATTATGCTGTTTTTAATTTTTTAAATATGTAAATAATCTTCAAGTAGAGTTATTTGTTTAAATGTTGTTGTATGTTGTTTTTTTCCCAAGAAATTAATCAAGAAATTCTGAAAATTCGACCATTTTCCAAAAATTTCTAGGAAGCGTTTGTAAGAAGAAATTAAATTGAAAAAAGCATTGTTAAAATAATTTTTTTTGAAATTTTTAAGATTTGTTCATTAAAAATAATATTTTTTATTTGAAATTACATTTCTCAGTAATTCCGTTTATTTTTAATCGAAAAGACCACTTATGTGTTTGGTTCAGCATTCATCATCTTTGTTAAAAGCTTAAACATTTGTTTGAAAACTGAATTATTTTTTACAAAATTCAACAATCTGAATAAAAAGACATATTTTTTTATCGAAAATGTAACCCGCCTTGATAGAAAATTCGTATTTTTTACTTGAAAATTCAACTATTTGGTTTTTTGGTTAAAGTTTAATATTTTTGTTTAAAATTTGACCATTTCATTGAAAATAAATCTTCTTGGTTCGAAAATCCCCCTACACATTTAGTTAAAAATTCGGTTGAAGATTTAATTATTATTTTGTTCATTATTTTAATTGTTTTGTTGAATATTCGTCATTTTTGATTAAAAATTCAGTTTTCTTTGTGCAAAATGAACTTTTTAACTGAAAATGAAATTATGTGTTGAAAGAACTACATTGTTAAAAATATGTCTTTTTAGATTAAAAGTTCAACTATTTGGTTGATAAATCATCTTTCTTGGTTCAAAAATAAATTTTCGTTGAAAATTCATCTTTTTGTGTTTCAAAGTCAACAGTTTTTTTAAAACTTTGACTTTTTAACTTGAATACTTTTTTTTGTTGATAATTTATTTATTTAACAGAAAAATGCATATGATTCATTTGTTGAAAATGTGTCTATTTGGTTGAATATAACAATTTTTTATTTAAAATTAAAGTCTTTCGTGGTTAAAATCACAAGTATTATATATTTTACATTGAAAATTCATAATTTTTGTTTGTTCTTGGTTGTTGTAAATTAATTAATTTTACTGAAAAAAATTTAACTGATGTTGATTGAAAATTAAAATTTTTTAGTTGAAAGTTGAACTACTTTGTTAAAAAATAATCTTGTTGTTGTTCACGATTCATCCTTTTAGTTAAAAATTTAACTGTTGGTTCAAAATTTAACTATTTTATTGCAAATTCAAATTTGTTTGGTTAAAAATCAAACTACTTGGTTGAAAGTTGGAGTACTTTTGCTTGAAAATTTAATAACTTTGTTAAAAATGAATTTTTGGACTGAATATTCTTTTTTTGTTGTTAATTTAACAGTTTTTGATCAAAAATAAAAATCTTTTTTGGTTGAAATGTCATTTATTATATTTTTCGTTAAGAATTAATTTTTTTTATTTTTAAATTCAAATATCTTGTTTAAAATTCTTCTTTTTTTGGTCAAATGTTATTGTTTATTTTAATTGTTGATCTATTTAAAAAAATATCTTTTTTGGGTAATAGTTCAAGTAATTTGTTGAAAGATGAACTAAGTTGCAGAAAAATTATTTTTTGTTGATGATCTTTGGTTATAAATTTAACTGATTTGTTAAAAATTCGATTTTTTTAATTATTTAATTTAACTAAAAATTGAAATTTTTGAAAAACTTTAAAATTCATCTTTCTGGTTTGAAAATTAACTGTTGTCGTTGAAAATTCATGTTTTTGTGTTTCAAAGTCAACGGTTTTTTAAAAACTTTGACTTTTTAGCATGAATACTTACTTCTTTTGTTGATAATTTATTTATTTAACTGGAAAATGCATACGTTTGATTTGTTGAAAATGTGTATTTGGTTGAATATAACAATTTTTTATTTAAATTTAAAAACTTTTGTGGTTAAAATAACAAGTATTATATTTTTCATTGAAAATTCATTATTTTTGTTTGTTTTTTGTTGTTATAAATTAATTATTTTTACTGAAAATTCAACTGTTTGAATAATTGAAAATATGTCTGTTCTGTTTAAATTCAACTTTTGTTGATTAAAAATTAAAATTTTGTTGGTTGAAAGTTGAACTACTTTGTTAAAAAATAATTTTATTGTTGTTCACGATGCATCCTTTTAGTTAAAAATTCTACTGTTGGTTCAAAATTTAAGTATTTTATTGAAAATTCGAATTTTTGGGTTAAAAATTAAACTACTTGGTTAAAAGTTAGACTAAGTTGGCTTTAAAATTTAACTACTTTATTAAAAATGAATTTTTGGACTAAATATTCTTTTTTTGTTTGTTAATTTAACAGTTTTTGATCAAAAATAAAAATTTTTTTTGGTAGAAACGTTATTTATTATATTTTATATTTTTTTTTTAAAGTCAGATATTTTGTTTAAAATTCTTCTTTTTTTAGTCAAATGTGACTGTTTATATTTTAAATAAAAATCTTTTTTGGTTAAAAGTTCCACTAATTGGATGAAAGGTGAACTAAGTTAAAAAAATACATTTTTTGTTGATGATCCTTGGTTATAAATTTAACTAATTTGTCAAAAATTCGATTTTTTTAAAATTATTTAATTTAACTAAAAATTGAAATTTTTGAAAAGTTGAAAAGGGTTTTCAAAATGATTCAACTTTTTAGCTTGAAAAATTAATTCTTTTATTGAAAATTCATCATATTTGTTAGCCTTTTTTGTGTTGAAAATTAGAGTATTTCTTTTGGTAGGAATGAAGTAATGAAATAACTTAAACAAATTTTAAAGTGTTGAAATTGAAGAGTACATTTTTTGTTTAGGTTTTAAAGTTAACGATTTTAATTCCGAAATATTGGATATTGAAGAATCAGCGTGAAAACTGGTCACTGAACCAGGAAACCAAGAACTTTTGTTTGAAAGACGAGTTAGGACCGTTTTTACATTTAAAGTTATCAATTTTTTAATTTATAACCTTAATAGTTATCAGTTTTATTTTTAAAACGTTTAAAATTTAATATTTAATATGAATTAAACAATCGCGAATCTAAAGAATTAAAAATGGTTAAATAATAAAATAAAATATCTGTATTTGACGAATACATTTTTTAATTCGTTTAATATTTATTTTTTAATTGTTTATATTCGGGAATTTGTTTATTAGTAAATCCTCCTTTGTCGGAAATAATCTATTATCGGAAATTTTAATAATATTATAAAGTGTCGGGAATTTTTAATCATGAGCAATTTTATAATTTCGGGAATTTTCTATGAATAATTTTTTGGAATATTACATTATATAATGTTTGTTTTTATAAGAAAAAACACTAACTGCTTTAACCTTTTATTAGGAGGGCACAGAAAAATTCACTTGCTTATTAGATATGAGAAATCTTTATACTTTTTATCATTTTATTGCGTACACTTGAGTAACACTTGCTGCTTACATAAACTATTCTTACATGAACTATAATAAAATATACTAGTAACAAATTGCTTATTAAAATTTAAATTTTAAACTAAATAAATTTTAAATAAAATTGAAATTATTTTTTTAAATAATTTTAAGTTCAAGACGTTTAAAATTGAAAAATATTTTCAATAGACGCGCTCAAAATTTTTAGTTTTAAATATGAATCACTAAATTTTATTTAAATTTAAAAAAACAGCAATTCCAAAGTCAAAAAGTTAAAAATTAATTCGTAATGAATCATTTAGAATTAAAAGTTTAAAAATATAATAAATTAATTAGACATTATTTCAAAAAAATATCACTAAATGCTACTAATAGTTAAACTTTTAACAACAAAAAATTCTCAACAAGCTACTTAAATTTTCATTAAAACAGTTCAATTTTCAACTTGCAAATAATAATTTTTATAAAAAAATACCATTCAAGACAAATTCTTAAAAAAAATATTTGTTCTATACAAAATAATTAAATTTTAAAACACGAGGACTAATTTTCTATAGAAAAATACAATTTTTTAAGAAAAAACATGAATTTTTAACCAAATAGCTGAATTTTTAACTGAAAAATACCAATTTAAAAAAAATTGAAGTCAAATTTTCATTGGAAAATCTTAATTTTCAATATAAAAAACAAATTTTCTACAATTTTGTTGAATTTTAAAGTCAAATAGATGAATTTTCTACAAAACAGTTACATTTTCAACCTGGAAATACTAATTTTTAACAACAAATTTAATAGTTGATATTAAAAAAAAAAGATGACGATTTTAATTAAAGATAGTTGAAATAACCAAAAAATATTTGAAATTTCATATAAAGGAGATTAATTTTCAACGATACAGATGCATTTAAGAAAAATTGATTTCAAACCAAAAAAGAATAATTGTTAACAAAAGACATATACTTTATACCAAATAGTTAATTTTTGTACCAGGAGCATTATTTTCTATAAAAAAATGCGATTTTTTAAGAAAATACATGAATTTCAAAATTTTATTTGATTTTTTTAGTTTATACTTTTTCGTTTCTGAACATTTTTAACTAAATAATTGAATTGTTTAAATAAAAAACATCAATATTTAACCAAAAATTGTGTAGTTAAATTTTTGTTCAGAATTAATTTTCCATAAAAAATCGAATTTTCTACAAAACAGTTAATGTAAATAGAATTGAATCAGTTAAGTTTTCAACTTAATAGCTAAATTTTCAGTTTAAAAAGATGATATTGACCACAAAAATAAAAATAAATTTTTAAATAAATTATGAATCTTCAGATAAAAAATAAACTTTACAAATAGTAGTTCAACTTTGATACAAAGAGTTTAATTTTCAATCTAAAAAGATTAATTATTAGCGAAAAATGTAATAGTTGATATATCAACAAAAATAATTTTATTTTAAAATAAAAAAGTTGGATCTAGCAGATTAATTTTTAATCAAGCCGTTGCATTTTTAAATAAAAAATTGATTTTCTACCAATAATACTTGAATATTTAATGTAAAATGTATTTTAAGTTCCCGAAACTAGGCAATTAAAAAATTATCCAATAATAAAATAATAAAGTAAATTACGTTTATTTGATGAATTTATTTTTCTTTTGAATTTTTATGAATATAATAGTTAATTGTAATAGTTAA